>WNGS01153908.1:0-10623 GCA_020271785.1 Procambarus virginalis
TGTTCAGTAATCTTACCCAACAGAGGGGGTATGTAAGCTCCGGCGAGGACTTGGGTTGGCGACACACTGAGGGCCTGGCGAGTGGTAACTGTCTCCGTATGCTACGCTGCCATTTTATGTACATTTTTTTATTTAAATCTCAACATAAACAAAGTATAGCAAGATAATCATTTTATACTGTGTAACAACTCTTACCTTGCTGGTAATAATTTGAACATATGTACATATAAATACATGAACGTAAAAAAAATGAACCAAAATATGGCATTGTGGACTGACGTGACGGTTTGACCGCAACATCCTGTGAGTCCTCACTATGCCTGGTGGTACGGGGTGGTGATTGTACAGGGTGGTGTGGGGTGGTGATTGTACAGGGTGGTGTGGGGTGGTGATTGTACAGGGTGGTGTGGGGTGGTGATTGTACAGGGTGGTGTGGGGTGGTGATTGTACAGGGTGGTGTGGGGTGGTGATTGTACAGGGTGGTGTGGGGTGGTGATGTACAGGGTGGTGTGGGGTGGTGATTGTACAGGGGTGTGGGGGTGGTGATGTACAGGGTGGTGTGGGGTGGTGATGTACAGGGTGGTGTGGGGTGGTGATTGTACAGGGTGGTGTGGGGTGGTGATTGTACAGGGTGGTGTGGTGGTGATGTACAGGGTGGTGTGGGGTGGTGATTGTACAGGGTGGTGTGGGGTGGTGATTGTACAGGGTGGTGTGGGGTGGTGATTGTACAGGGTGGTGTGGGGTGGTGATTGTACAGGGTGGTGTGGGGTGGTGATTGTACAGGGTGGTGTGGGGTGGTGATTGTACAGGGTGGTGTGGGGGTGGTGAATGTACAGGGTGGTGTGGGTGGTGATTGTACAGGGTGGTGTGGGGTGGTGATTGTACAGGGTGGTGTGGGGTGGTGATTGTACAGGGTGGTGTGGGTGGTGATTGTACAGGGTGGTGTGGGGTGGTGAATGTACAGGGTGGTGTGGGTGGTGATTGTACAGGGTGGTGTGGGGTGGTGATTGTACAGGGTGGTGTGGGTGGTGATTGTACAGGGTGGTGTGGGGTGGTGATTGTACAGGGTGGTGGGGTGGTGATTGTACAGGGTGGTGTGGGGTGGTGATTGTACAGGGTGGTGTGGGGTGGTGATTGTACAGGGTGGTGTGGGGTGGTGATTGTACAGGGTGGTGTGGGGTGGTGATTGTACAGGGTGGTGTGGGGTGGTGAATGTACAGGGTGGTGTGGGGTGGTGATTGTACAGGGTGGTGTGGGGTGGTGATTGTACAGGGTGGTGTGGGGTGGTGATTGTACAGGGTGGTGTGGGGTGGTGATTGTACAGGGTGGTGTGGGGTGGTGATTGTACAGGGTGGTGTGGGGTGGTGATTGTACAGGGTGGTGTGGGGTGGTGATTGTACAGGGTGGTGTGGGGTGGTGAATGTACAGGGTGGTGTGGGGTGGTGATTGTACAGGGTGGTGTGGGGTGGTGATTGTACAGGGTGGTGTGGGGTGGTGATTGTACAGGGTGGTGTGGGGTGGTGATTGTACAGGGTGGTGTGGGGTGGTGATTGTACAGGGTGGTGTGGGGTGGTGATTGTACAGGGTGGTGTGGGGTGGTGAATGTACAGGGTGGTGTGGGGTGGTGATTGTACAGGGTGGTGTGGGGTGGTGATGTACAGGGTGGTGTGGGGTGGTGATTGTACAGGGTGGTGTGGGTGGTGTGGGGTGGTGATTGTACAGGGTGGTGTGGGGTGGTGATTGTACAGGGTGGTGTGGGGTGGTGATTGTACAGGGTGGTGTGGGGTGGTGATTGTACAGGGTGGTGTGGGGTGGTGATTGTACAGGGTGGTGTGGGGTGGTGATTGTACAGGGTGGTGTGGGGTGGTGATTGTACAGGGTGGTGTGGGGTGGTGATTGTACAGGGTGGTGTGGGGTGGTGATTGTACAGGGTGGTGTGGGGTGGTGATTGTACAGGGTGGTGTGGGGTGGTGATTGTACAGGGTGGTGTGGGGTGGTGATTGTACAGGGTGGTGTGGGGTGGTGATTGTACAGGGTGGTGTGGGGTGGTGATTGTACAGGGTGGTGTGGGGTGGTGATTGTACAGGGTGGTGTGGGGTGGTGATTGTACAGGGTGGTGTGGGGTGGTGATTGTACAGGGTGGTGTGGGGTGGTGATTGTACAGGGTGGTGTGGGGTGGTGATTGTACAGGGTGGTGTGGGTGGTGATGTACAGGGTGGTGTGGGGTGGTGATTGTACAGGGTGGTGTGGGGTGGTGATTGTACAGGGTGGTGTGGGGTGGTGATTGTACAGGGTGGTGTGGGGTGGTGATTGTACAGGGTGGTGTGGGGTGGTGATTGTACAGGGTGGTGTGGGGTGGTGATTGTACACCACCCCACACCAGTTTTCTCCTCCATATGACTGATGAGTGGCAACTTTGAGTCGAGGCGCCTGAGTGTGTGTGCAGCGTCAATGTTGATCGACAGTTGGGCATGGCTTGTGTGTTATTTCTTATAGAGTTATAATTGATGTGAGCACTTAATTGGCGGTCAGTGGTGGCGCTTCTTAATAAACAATATATACTTTCGTGATTTAGTTCAGTTTGGGGTTTAAAGAAAAAACAGCATACCAATGTTATATCACAGAAAACGAATTTATCATAAACATGTATTTTTCTTATAATATGGAAATGCATTCATTTAATAGATAACAATATGAATATCCAAATATTTGTAAATCCCCTACCATGTTGGAATCTGTGGAAATGAATGAGCAAATGTACTGGCTGCTGAAGGAAACCACATTGGTTTCATTTTGGATACAAATGTCCATGGAGATTCAGAAAGGAAACAATTATAGTTGAACATGCAGAGGAGTTTAAGAATCTGTGGTGAGAGTGATGGACACAGCCTTCACAATTATACTTCAGAGAATGTAAACATCTAAGAGTCATTAGAAATATGTGTAGAATAATAAACCCTACAATGTTTGAGTAAGGGAAAACACCATTTGTAATATAGATACTGTTCTTAAAGATTCACCCATTTTGAACAGCAAAATAACATATAAGATTTTAAGGGTTGACGAATGTTAATCTTCTTGTTTGATAAACTGTGCACTTGAGACATAGTTAATAAGAACACGCCAATATACAAGACAACAAAACGTTTTCAGATTCTTTCACACCACTTTCCAGCAACTTTTATAATTTATATAAATTATTTTAGGGAATAATACATAAATTATATATTTAAACATAATATTATTGTTTAGTGGAATGCATAAAGAGTCAAATTGTGTTAAAAAGAGCGATTTTTAGAAAATTTGGAAAATTACTTTTTTCTGATCATATTATAACTAAATGGATTTTGAAGGTTTCATTCAGCCAATAAATATCATTCACAATTTATTAATGAATTTTACAAAAAAACACCATAAATTTTATATTTAAACATGTAAAAACTATTTGTAATACATTAGGAACAAAATAGTTGTAGAAAAAACATTTATTATAAAACCTATGTGTTTGGATTTTTTGATTAAAAGTTTCTCAAAGGCTCTCCTGCACCATTCTCAATGTAAATCATTCCCACGCCTATGGGAAGAGATAGACGAACGTTTTCTAGATGATTTGTGTTTGCTGGGCACTCCTGCTTCGCGTATCGCAAAACACCAGAGGTGCTAGAAAGCACAGTGCCATCGGAACGCCGTAGACCCTGCAAAAGAACGGAACTCCGAACAGCCTTCTCCCTCTCCAAAAGAAAGGGGAGATCCTCTCCCATCCACCTGTTCAGCCACACGCGCACGCACCCGAACCCCGTCAGCCAACACCGCACGCAAATCACAAATACGCTCCTTACACTCAGCAATTTCTCTGAAACAGTCAATCCCAACATTTAAACGTTCATACAAAACAAACGCGCCTGAAACATCCGCAAGAGACCAAACCTCCCAGCAGCCTCCCGCTTCGCAACAACCTTAAAAAATCTGACACTCCACCTTACACCATTCCCACCAAACAAACAACGAAGAGAAATCATTTCTCCGAGCAATGATACCGACCCACCAGGCCCGAAACTGCGCACAAATGCGCGGACACCGCAACAACCTACAATTTAGTTTCCACCACCCAGCCCCCACCCGCACCTGACTCCGGACACCCACCCGGACAACCACCAAACAATGATCCGAAAAGGCTACCGGGACCGACGTCCGAAGCAAAGACCGACACTCCCCACCAGAGACATAAAACCGATCCAAACAAGAGCTCGCCCGCGCGCAGCGAAGGTATAATCCAACGCACCTCCACACAACACAGCTGCATCCCGAAGCCCACACGCACGCAAAACTTCAATCAATGCGGCAGACACATGCCGAGGGTGCTGACTAGAGCAATCCCGTACACATGTAACACAGTTAAAATCGCCCCCAAAATTAAAACCCTCGTATCATGCCGCAGGTACGGTAAAAGCCCTTCCCGAAAAAACAACTCCCGGTCCTGATGATGCACCACTCCAGAAGGGGCGTACACCGTCAGGAATGGAATCTCAACCCCTAAAAACCCCGCCCGAACAAACACACCCGCCCGTCTTCGTCCATTTCCGTGTGAAGCACGGAAAAAGACGCCCTCCGCGAAAATAACATCAGCGTCCCCCCAAGGGATGACCTTGGCGGGTTCAAAATAACAACAAACTCGGCACACAGCACCTGCAATACAGACACATCCTTAACATTGTGCTCTTGGATAAGAGCCACATCTACACGCTGCTCCCGAAGCACATCCAAAGTCCCAATTGAACCGCCAAAGCATTCAAACCACGAACATTCAGAGAGGCGCAAACAATAGCAGGCGCCATTGAGAACATCAAGTACCCACAGCACCTTCAGACACCCCGGTAGGCACATAGCCACTCCCAGCAGAGACGGCGTCAGCCACTCGAGGGCCAATCCGCTGGAGTTCGTCCACCGGTGAGAACCCCTGGACGCCGGATGACTGATCCCGCCTAAGGCGCAAAGTGCCGACAACACATGGCGAGGCACTACGAGACCCCTCTATCAGAGACCACGAACCCGCTCCATCCACCCTCGAGGAGAGTACTTCGCCGCCATCCGGAACCGCATCACACCCGGAATCCATTTTGGACTCGGGGAATTAGGGGAAGGTGGGGGGGGGGGGGTTCCGGGGCACAGCTCCGTGCAGCCTCAACCATTTTACCAGGGGGTTCCCCACTGCTGGAACGCCCGTCCGCATCACTCTTCCGGCGAGGTGCAACGAAGGCCAAACTTTCCCCAGGAAGCACACAGGCAAGGGGAACAGGAACCGGGCCAACACAGCACTCCACAGGAACATTGGCCACATCGACGACACAGTCGGCACCCGCTCGACGCTCAGCGCCCACACCAGAAGACACCGATAAGTCACTGCCAACGCCACGCTCATCTCCTAACTCGCCACAGGGAAGAGGGTGCACCTCCACCTCCACAGCCCGGAGAAGACCAGAAGCAGAAGCATCCACGCAGGCCACCACAGCTGGCACAGGGGACATCACAGGCGCAGACAACATAGGAGCCACAGCCGACTCAGGCTCGCTAACAGGCACCACCGCTGAAGGCCCACCACCGACACAGCAGTCGCAGGAACCCCACCAGGCCCGCCAGACATGGGTGCGCCACCAGGCACAATATTCGCCCCATCATGCAGAAGTTCCTCAGGCACACAAACCGGCACAACTGCTGGAGGCATCCAACCAGGTACCACACCCCTCGGGCACCACATCCGCCGGAGCCACACGAGGCGCATCCGCACTCCCAGGACCTGCCAGGGCGGCCACTGGGCGATGGAGGGGAGGGAAATCCCCCGCACTGAAGACCGAAGTGGTCCGCATACGAGGAGTCACATCGGGCTGCGTCATGCCCCTCCTCCCCGCAACGGAAGCACGTGCGGGCTTGACCAGGGTAAAAAACGCGGAGAGGTAACCCACAGCACAGCACCTTTGACGGTATAGGCCCCGTCAGTCGCATCTGCAGCGTTCTAGATCCCAGGCGGAGGCCCTGCAGTCGCCCCACTGAACACATTGAACCTGTGCCGCTGTACAGCCCCAAACCGCTTGAAAACAGCAGTAAGCTCCTCCACCGGAAGCGTCACAGGCACACCGTGCACACTGACATATGTCTGAGGCCCCCACGGATCCGATACCGTCACTGAGCAAGCCGCCTTAGGAACGGAAGTCGGCTGCTCACACCAACACGCCACCAATTTCTCATAGCCACTTGCAGAGGCGAAAGTTACTGCCACACGAGTGGGAGAGAACCTCTCCAACCCAACTAGTTCACGAACGTCCACTCCCAGAACGTCCAAAAGCACGGACGCCACACCGTCCCAGTCTACAGGGCAGGAGACATCCAATCGGGCGGTATTTAACCGGCGGAGGCGACCCCCTCCAGCCGCCGCCATATTGCTGACCCCCGCCCGGGTCAGCTGACGCCTCACACCACACACACCACCTCCAGACAGCGCTGAGCAACAACTGGCGGCACACCCCAAAACAACAGGAGCGGTCAGCTGACACGTCCGCACCGCACGGCAGCGCAGGCGAGTCCACATTCCAGCAAGTAGTGCAATAGTGGCGCCTCTGCTTCTGTTTCACAGTTGTGACACTCTTAACTATTGGGTTCATTACCTCCCAGCAGAACTTGTAACCAAGTCTGAGTCGGTGTATGGCTACTGCAATATGTCTGGATATCTTTTTGCCAGGCTTGAAAGAGGAGTAACCAGTAGCTTGTTCGTACCATATGGCAATGGATCTTCCTTCCGCTACTTTGGCTCTGTGGCGACTTTTGATAGTTGAGAATATTTTCTTCTTGATTTGCTCCTTTATCTGTGAGAAACTTGGAGGTATTTGAACCTGTACAACAGGTAGAGCAGTGGCAGTTTTTGCTAGTGAGTCTGCCTTTTCATTACCATCAATGCCAATGTGACTTGGAATCCAATTTAGGGTGATTGACAGCCCTAGATTATGCTCTTCTTTTCCTATATGTTGAATTTCTGTGAGGAGTTGTATATTATCTCTGTGCTGACTGGATAACAATGCCTGGAGCAAAGATTTAGTCGGTATGAATGATGACATCATGTAAATTATTCACAATTGTATAATTTATTGCCTCCTTCAGGGCATATAATTATGTTTGCAATATTGAGCACCCACTATTCATGCTCCAGTAAGGTTCATTGTTGGTAGTGTAAATTGCTGTCCCAGCAGAACCTCTTTCTTGAACAACTGATCCGTCTGTGAAGATGTGAGTCGTTGTAGGTCTTGAGATGGTTTCCATTTTTGTTCTATTACTTCCATGAGCCTCTCACATGCTGATTTGTAACTGGTAATCCTTCAATGATTATTTTGGATTCGATTCTTCCCATGAAGGAGGCTACCGAAAGAAGTTTGATAAGGTCTATCTTCCCCTTTGTTTTTAATGGTCCATTTCAGGTCCACTTTCTCTAGAATCTTGACCAGATTATCCATCCATGAGCATGTTCTATATTGAAGGTTTTTCTGAAAGGATATCTGTTTGCTGTCTTTGAGTGACAGTCTTGCGCCCGGAAATAAATGTTCTAACAACTTATGGATTTAAACCCAAAAGTATCGCCTCACCCCGCCGCACTTCACCTCTCCTCGAACTAGAGTATAGTTAGTATAGTAAATTTATACAAGAACAGATTGAAGGTAATTGCAGAAAGCCTAATGACCCATTCGAGGCAGCTCGAATAAAATGGAACGAAATGTAATGATACACATAAATCACAATAGCGTGATAAATCAAATGAACAAATCATTTGAAGTATAGAAGTAAGGGCAAAGAGGTAGAGCATCCTGTTGACAGCCCGAGTGCATGGGAGGAATTGTGTAAAACCCTGGTTTGTCTCGGAGAGGCTGCAGGATCCGAGTGAGGGCAGAAGAACTCCCGGTTGCAATTCTTTTGACCATGTCGTGGCGCAGTCGACTAAGGCTGCGTCTGGGATCATCCCGGGCTTAAGTCGGAACCCTCATCATGGCCCTTGTGGATTTGCTAATTTGATGTATCACGCTATTGCGATTTGTGTGTGTATTGAAGTAAGGGCGAAGAGGTAGAACAGCCTGTTGACAGAGCCCGAGTTAGCCTGAGACAGGCTATAGACAGCCCGAGACAGGTTAGATAACGGATAATGACGAAGATAAGTAGTATGTTTAATAATTATTTTATCTCTACTTACTAAGAGGAACTTAACATTATGCCGTTAGCCAAACGAGTCCATGTGGTTGGGGAAGAAACAGGTTGACCAGTTTAGCCGTTACCAGGATGTTGTTAATTCTTATGTATTTATTAAATAGGGGCTGTCTCGTATGTGCCAATAGGCCTGCAGCAGGTTATCTTTATTCTTATGAACATAAAAACATATGAATAAAGGTGACTGCAGAAGGCATATTGGTCCATACGAGGCAGCAGCTATTTATAACCACCGAATCCCACTCATATCCATGTCTAACCCACGTTTGAAACAATCGAGGGACCCCACCTCCACCAAGTTAGACTGTAATTGGTTCTACAAATCAACAACCCTGTTACTGAACCAGTATTTACCGAGGTGCTTCCTAAATATAACTTTACCAATTTACACCCATTGTTTCGTGTCTGTCTTGTGTTGATACTTTTAATACCCTATTAATATCCCATTTATGTCCATTCATCCACTTGTAAACTTCTATCAGGTCACCCATAAATCTTCGCATTTCCAGTGAATGCAATTTAAGCTTTGTCAATCTCTCTTCATTACTGGTTGTAATTTGGGAGATTGACTTTGACATCCTACGATGGACGCGTTAAAATGAATTTATATCCATTTGACCAAAACTGAACTGCATAATCTAAACGGGGCCTATCCAGGGCAAGATATATCTGACGAACAACACCAGGTGTCATGTTACATAAGAACATACGAGCTAGATGGTGTTGAGATTGCGAAGTCGGATTGCGAAAGGGATCTGGGAGTTATAATTAGTAAGAATTTAAAACTAAAGGATCAATGCATGAATGTTCGTAATAAGGCAAATCGGACACTCGGATTTATTAATCGCAGCGTAAGTAACAAGACACCTGGTGTGGTTCTCAAGCTATATCTTGCTCTTGTTAGGCCCCGTTTAGATTATGCAGTTCAGTTTTGTTCGCCGTACTATAGAATGGATATAAATTCCCTTGAACGTGTCCAGCGTAGGATGACTAAGTTAATTCCCCAAATTAATTTCCCAGGGAAATGAATGGATGTCGAGGGCACTTGGTGTCAATTGCAGGCTGGAAAGATATTGCAAATCTAATGCAATATCTTATATAGACAACTGGGAACACTTCTATGGAAGAAATGAAATGTATGCTCGGGATGGGGTGCATCTATCGAGAGCTGGGGTTGTTGCTGTTGCAAACTCGTTGGAAGAGTGGTTAGTGGTGTTTGTTTGGGTTTAAACTGTTAGTAGATAGAGGTATGGGAATTGATTTGGAGGAAGGATGTAATAAAAGTATGTGTTTGCGGGAAAAGGAATTGGCAAAATGATCAGGGAAAGAGAAGGGCCTCAAAATAACAATTCACTTAGGGTATATTACACAAACAGTAGAAGTCTAAGAAATAAAATTAACGAATTAAATGCTCTTGTCTGCACAGAAAAAATAGATATTATTGCACTCACCGAAACGTGGATGAATGTTGATAATAGAGAACTATTAGCTGAATATCAAATAAATGGATTTAAACTATTTCACACAGATATATTAGACGAGGAGGTGGAGTAGCCATAAACGTTAGGGACAATTTGAAATGTAGTCTCAAAGAGGGAATCAAATCTGAGCCACACACAGAAACTATTTGGATAGAATTAAACGAAAAAGCAAATAATATTATATTAGGAGTTATATATAGGCCACCAAATTTAGACAGAATGGAAGCAAAGCATCTATGGGATGAAATATCTAGGGCATCTAGATCTAACAGTATTTGTCATGGGTGACTTTATTTTAGTGGAATAAACTGGTTGAACAAAACAGGGAATAGTGAAGCAGAAGATTTTCTAGAATTAATTGACGATTGCTTTCTTACGCAACACATTAAGGAACCAACACGGGAAAATAATATTTTAGATTTAGTGTTAACTAACAGGGAAACACAAATTAATGACATCGAAATAGGGAGTGAGCTAGGGAACAGTGATCACAAAGAAATCAGATTTAGCATAGAATGGAATAGACCTGTAGGAGAAAATTCTGTTAAAGTACCAGATTTTCGAAAAGCTGATTTTAATAGCCTAAGAAATTTTTTGGGTCAAATTGATTGGAAAGTCTTGGGTATGAGGTGTGGGCCGGACTTGGAGCGAGACATGAACCCAGTGATAGGTGATGTAAATGGGGATGTCGATGTGGATTCAATATATAACTTATTTAAGAATATTCTAAACAAAGCACAGGAGTAGTATACCACACCAAATTGAATAGATCGAATACTAATGACCCAAAGTGGTTAACAAAGAATTTGAAAAACCTTATAGGTAAAAAGAGAGCTTGGTACAAAAGGATTAAAAATGGGGAGGTCACTTTAGAACAGGAATTCGTTCAACTGGTTAAAAA
>WNGS01153916.1:0-10596 GCA_020271785.1 Procambarus virginalis
AAGGTGCTAGGGGACGGTGGCAGGAAGGTGCTAGGGGACGGTGGCAGGAAAGGTGTCTAGGGGACGGTGGCAGGAAAGGTGCTAGGGGACGGTGGCAGGAAAGGTGCTAGGACAGTGGCAAGGGGACGGAGGAAAGTGCTAGGGGACGGTGGCAGGAAAAGTGCTAGGGGACGGTGGCAGGAAAGGTGCTAGGGACGGTGGCAGGAAAAAGTGCTAGGGACGGTGGCAGGAAAGGTGCTAGGGGACGTGGTAGGAAAGGTGCTAGGGGACGGTGGCAGAAAGATGCTAGGGGACGGTGGCAGGAAAGTGCTAGGGGGCGGTGGCAAGAGACAGGAAAAGTGCTAAGGGACGTGGCATGAAAGGTGCTAGGGGACGGTGGCAGGAAAGGTGCTAGGGGACGGTGGCAGGAAAGGTGCTAGGGGACGGTGGCAGGAAAGGTGCTAGGGGACGGTGGCAGGAAAGGTGCTAGGGGACGGTGGCAGGAAGGTGCTAGGGGACGGTGGCAGGAAAGGTGCTAGGGGACGGTGGCAGGGAAGGTGCTAGGGGGACGGTGAGTAGTGAAATGTACGCCTACGACCGTCCCAAACCCGAGGAGAACCTCCGGGATCGAACTCGGTCATAGTCAAAAGTGGTGTGGGAGTCTGTAGAAAGGGACGGGCTGCGTCAGGGGAGACGTTGTGGGTCGCAGAGGCTAAAATGTGTGTCATGTAGGTAAGAGGGGAGGGGAGGATAAGTATGTTGTCCATGTGGTTGAGGTATGTAAGCCTTCCGGTATGTGGGGTGCTTTTTTCCGGAAGTTTGGAGCGTGTCGGACACGTGTAAGCGTCCGGTGCTTGGGTATGCGGTCAGAGAAGATGGGGGGGTCATGTTGTTTGGGGGGTAGGAGAGTATGTGGGCTATGTTGGGGTATGTGCTAGAGTATGAGGTAAGTGGATATGAGTAAATGTAAATGATATGTATGTTTGTTTGCCGTAGACTTAATCCTGTGTGTGTAGATAATAGTTTTGATTAAAGAATGACTATGTATTGCTATGTAGAGGCTATGTGTAAGTGTGTAGGTGAGAGAGGTCCCAACATATGTTGATGGGGTAGGGAAGGGAGGGGCGAGGGAGTGTGAGGGAGAGTGAGGGGAAGCGTCCCCCTCGGCGTGAGAGTGTTTAGGGTCATTTGTGGTTTGTGGTTAGACAGGCATTACTTCTTCGAGGGTTGTGTTGGGAGCTGCAGAGCGGATGTGCTCCTCCCCTCCCACCCCACTTCCCCTCAGCTCCCCCTGGAGAGGTGAGAGCCTGTATCATGAGGCAGCCCACATACCGCTAATAAAGGAGAACTGTACTGGTGTGTGGTCTTTGACGTCTCACACATTAAGGTGTGGTCATATGTCCCACCCTCCCCTCCCTTACCTTCTAGAGTGGGGCACCCCTCTCCCTCCCCTCCCTTACCTTCTAGAGTGGTACGGACCAGGTCCACATACTGTCACATCGACCTGAGAAGTGTCACCACATGCACATCACTTAGTAAACTCAGTCAAAGTCAGTAGGTTAGCGTTTACTGAAAGTGGGAAACATTTTTTGGCGGTGGCGAGCCTTCCGAGCCGGCTCGCCTCTGTAAAGGATGACACATGACTGAGGCTAAATAAGGCGACACCGCACACCTTAGCCAACCGCTCCCTCCTCTCACACTTGACATCCGCAAGTTATCAGCTTTTCACACTTTTCTCGCTATAAAGAATAATAAATAAATAAATAGTTAGGAGAAGTAAACCACTTGTATCTTAACGTGGTCATCATGGTAACATCATTCTTTGCTCAAATAGCATCATTTTTTAAGAGCAATGAGAGTCATAAGGTGATCTTCAATCTTATTATTATAACAAATCATAATTTTTTTGTAAACACAACTGCATGGGATACACATAACAGTCAGTGGTTACTCTCTCTCTCTACTGGCAACATCGTTCTTTGCCCAAATAACATTTTAAGAGTAACGAGCAACTTTCGGCCAGGTGTCTGAATATTGAAATGTGAACGTGTTAAGCCCTTACATTCCAATCACAATATAATATTAGCACAAGCTTGTTTAGTTCTTGTATCACGTAACGTAACATAATGTAACGTAACGCAAATCAACTTTCTACAGTCCAAATAACTTTATGAAAGTATGACTAAATGCATCTCCAATACATCTCTTATCAAATATTACTGTGTGTCAGTTTTAGCACTCTGTAACACAATGTAACGTAATGCGAAATCAACTTTCTACAGTCCAAATAACATTATGAAAGTAAGACTTAACCCTCTGTAACACAATGTAACGTAACGCAAATCAACTTTCTACAGTCCAAATAGCATTATGAAAGTATGACTTAGTTCATCTCCATTACATCTCTTATCAAATTTTACTGTGTGTGTCAGTTTTAGCCCTCTGTAACACAATGTAACGTAACTCAAATCAACTTTCTACAGTCCAAATACCATTATGAAAGTAAGACTTAGCCCTCTGTAACACATTGTAACGCAAATCATCTTTCTGCAGTCTAAATAACATTATATCGTTACGTAACGCGTTTTACTGAATGAGGGAAACGTCAATCCGTCTCGTTAGAGTCTAACCTTCGTGCTGGTTTGAGGCGTAGTGAGATGGGCGAGGTACTGGGATGTCCATACCCTCACCCCATGCACCCACACCAAACCCCAACCCCCTCCCATCCCCCTTCAAAGCCCAAACCATCAAGCATCACTTCACCCTTCCCAGAACGGATGTTCTGTGCAAAGCCTTTAGTATTATTTCTGTTAATATGTCTAAGCTGTATCGTAACGTGACCCACATGATAACATCATTCTTTGGTCAAATAGCATTTTTTTTAAGAGTAACGAGAGTCATAAGGTGGTCTTCAATCTTATTATTATAACAAATCATAATTTTTTTGTAAACACAACTGCATGGGATACACATAACAGTCAGTGGTTACTCTCTCTCTCTCTCTATTCAGATCATGTAATAGTTGGGGAAAAAGTAACATCAATTTCTTTCTCCTACTGCAGCTGTTCACGTATCTTTTTCATTTCTTAGACTAACAGCTCACCAGTGGATGGAAGACTAATGTCAATTTTCGAGCCTCCATCACTATCACCCTTATAACCTTGTAAGGTAACACGACCAACATGATGGCATCTTTCTTGCCCAGATATCATTAATGTAACGTGACCAACATGGTAACATCGTTCTTTGCCCAAATATCAGTAATGTAGCGTGACCAACATGATAACATCGTTCTTTGCCCAAATAACATTTTAAGAGTAACGAGCAACTTTCTGTCTGTTGTCCGAATATCATAATGCTATGTGTTAGTTTAGTTCATTTATTATGCACCCATACCCATTTTGCGGGCGGTATTAGAAAGGGTTACAGAGGCACATAATGGGCTCAGGGACTGAACCCCACAATTCATTTAGTTAAGGAAGTTACAATCTTAATCAGCTAGTTACAAAATTCAATATAAGTCGGACCATCGACAATGGGTTCGAGACCGACCACAAGTACAGTTTCTAATTAAGCAGTGTCAATTTCACTTTGCCTCAGATCTACAGGATCTTGTTGAAGATTTAGTTTTAACAAAAAGTGAAACACGAGAACATGAACTAATAGGGTTGTGACAGGAGGAAAGGCTTTGTGGAAGATAAAAGAGCTGAGGAGACATGTTCGCTACATACATTTCTTCATGTGAGTTCATTTTATTTTAAAGTTTTCCATCTTAAATTACATACTACTTTCATCATCATCAACAACTTACTGGATGTCTTAGACATTCAGTTTACAACTCAGTAAGTGTTTACTGAACGTGGGAATCTCTTCATATGTGATTATTTAGTTCAGTTCATAGTTTTCAATCTTAAGTTAAATACTACTAGCATCATAATCATCAACAACGTATTGGGTGTCTTAGACATTCAGTTTACAACTCGGTAAGTGTTTACTGAATGTGGGAATCACTTCATGTGTGATTATTTAGTTTAGTTTAAAGTTTCCCATCTTAAATTAAATACTACTATCATCATCATCAACAACTTATTGGGTGTAATAGTCATTCAGTTTACAACTCAGTAAGTGTTACTGAACGTGGGAATCACTTCATGTGTTATTATTTAGTTTAGTTTAAAGTTTCCCATCTTAAATACTACTATCATCATCATCAACAACTTATTGGATGTCTTAGACATTCAGTTTACAACTCAGTAAGTGTTTACTGAACGTGGGAATCACTTCATGCATGTTCATTTTTTTTTTAGTTTAGTTTAAAGTTTTCCATCTTAAATTAAATGCTACTATCATCATCCATTGTCAGCCATTACTATTCGTATCATCAAAGTCCTTTCAGTCATCAAACAAGCAGAGGTGCTGCATTATCCACTAAAGATACCACTAAACCACTAAACCCGTCTCCACTCCAAACCGGACCTGCGGTCCGAGTCGGGACCCTAGGTCCTGACTGGTTTAGAGTGGAGACGGATTCAAGTAAAAAATGGGCACACAGAAAATGATTTCGACGTTCAGTAAACACTTACCGAGTGGTTAACTGAATGCCCAAGAGTCCAATATGGGGTTGATGATAGTATTTAATTTAAGATTGTGAAACTTAAAACTAAACTAAATGCCCACACATGTGACAATTTTCACGTTCAGTAAACACTCACCGAGTTGTAAACTGAAAGACTAAGCCAGCCAATGTATGGTTGATGATGATAGTAATATTTTAAGATTGGGAAACTTTAAACTAAATGACCGCACATGTAGCGATTTTGCATTCAGTAAACACTTACTGAGTTGTAAACTGAATGTCGGAGCCAGCCAATACAAGGTTTGTGATAGTAATATATATGTTTTATTTTACGATGGAGAAACTTTAAACTAAAAATGAGGACACATGGAGGGATATCTATGTTCAGTAAACAGTTACTGAGTTGTAAACTGAATGGTTGAGCCATCCAATACATGGTTGGTGATAGTAATATTTTAAGACTGGGAAACTTTAAATTAAATGACCACACATGTAGCGATTTTGCATTCAGTAAACACTTACCGAGTTGTAAACTGAATGCTGGAGCCGGTCAATACAAGGTTTGTGATAGTAATATTATATTTTTTTTTTACGATAGAGAAACTTTAAACTAAAAATGAGGTCACATGGAGGGATATCTATGTTAAGTAAACAGTTACTGAGTTATAAACTGAATGGTAGAGCCGTCCAATACCTGGTTGATGATAATATTTTACGATGGAAAAACCTTATCCTAAACTAAAAATGAGCTCACATGAAGTGATTTTCACTTACTGAGTTGGTAACTGAATGCCTGAGCTATCCAATACATAGTTGGTGATAGTAGTATTAATTCAAGATGGAAAACTTTAAACTAAACTAAAATGAGCGCACATGAAGTGATTCTCACGTTCATTAAACACTTACTAAGTTGTTAACTGAATGTCTGAGACATCCAATACATGGTTGATGATAGTAGTAATAATGACATTGATAATACGAGGTCTTGAAGTAGATACTGACAGGGGAACAACGAAGCTGTGATATTGAAAAGAAACTGAACTGAATTTGAAAGTTGATTAATATATGTAATGTGAAGCCAATCTACTGGAAAAACAGTAAGCCAACTTGATTTGAAAAGAATATGAGAAGGCTGAAAAGCAGGGTGCGGGGAAATGGGTAAAAATAAGAAAATAAGAAGTAATGATCTTCATAAACATAACATAACATATCCGTGACCGTAATTAATACAGTGTGAACTCTCTTAAAACTATGCTCACCGTGAAATCTCGTCACTAAGCATAACTTGTCACTCTGCGAAACAAATTATTGACTATAAGTGCGACAGTGTGAATAAAAATGACCACTTATGTTTGGAGTGCTATTTTAGTCAAGAAATACTGTAAAGGATGATTATTGACTAAAGAGAATTTCGCGGACTGCTGGTGTTTGATGTGTTGAACTGCTTAAAGGAACCATATTTGCTAGAAAAAATTCCTGTGAAATAATACGTGTTATATGTTTTGACTATCTAGCTAATAGCGTATTGCCTTGGCTAATAATGAAATGACCCATTTTGTCTGACTCACTTAGCACAAGTGAAGAGAAAAAACTGAAAAACTTGCAAAGGTTAAAACTCTGTGAAATCATATCTGTTATGTTAAGTTTTGACTAGCCGTCCACAAAGCCTTTCCTCCTATCTCAACCCTATTAGTTTATGCTCTCGAGTTTCACTTTTTGTTAAAACTAAATCTACACACGCGATATGAAATGTGAAAAAAATCTTACATTATGCTATGTTATCAGTGCTTGAATAAAATTATTAAGAGTGCTAGGGTACTGTTGCACACAGTCATCTCGCTAAGGTGGGTCGGTGTCAGAATTGTCAAAAAGATGCACCTTGCATACATCAGATCTTTAGTGGTTTATGCAGCACCTCTGCTTGTTTGATGGCTGAAAGGACTTTGATGATACGAATAGTAATGGCTGACAATGGATGATGATAGTAGCATTTAATTTAAGATGGAAAACTTTAAACTAAACTAAAAAAAAATGAACATGCATGAAGTGAATCCCACGTTCAGTAAACACTTACTGAGTTGTAAACTGAATGTCTAAGACATCCAATAAGTTGTTGATGATGATGATATTAGTATTTAAGATGGGAAACTTTAAACTAAACTAAATAATAACATGAAGTGATTCCACGTTCAGTAACACTTACGAGTTGTAAACTGAATGACTAAGACCCAAATAAGTTGTTGATGATGATGATAGTAGTATTTAATTTAAGATGGGAAAACTTTAAACTAAACTAAATAATCACACATGAAGTGATTCCCACATTCAGTAAACACTTACTAAGTTGTAAACTGAATGCCTAAGACACCCAATACGTTGTTGATGATTATGATGATAGTATTTAATTTAAGATTGAAAACTATGAACTAAACTAAATAATCACATATGAAGAGATTCCCACGTTCAGTAAACACTTACTGAGTTGTAAACTGAATGTCTAAGACATCCAGTAAGTTGTTGATGATGATGATAGTAGGATTTAATTTAAGATGGAAAACTTTAAAATAAAATGAACTCACATGAAGAAATGTATGTAGCGAACATGTCTCCTCAGCTCTTTATCTTCCACAAAGCCTTTCCTCCTTCACAACCCTATTAGTTCATGTTCTCGTGTTTCACTTTTTGTTAAAATTAAATCTTCAACAAGATCCTGTAGATCTGAGGCAAAGTGAAATTGACACTGCTTAATTAGAAACTGTACTTGTGGTCGGTCTCGAACCCATTGTCATGGGCCGACTTATATTGAATTTTGTAACTACTGATTAAGATTGTAACTTCCTTAACTAAATGAATTGTGGGGTTCAGTCCCTGAGCCCATTATGTGCCTCTGTAACCCTTTCTAATACCGCCCGCAAAATGGGTATGGGTGCATAATAAATGAACTAAACTAACACATAGCAATATGATATTCGGACAACAGACAGAAAGTTGCTCGTTACTCTTAAAATGTTATTTGGGCAAAGAACGATGTTATCATGTTGGTCACGTTACATTACTGATATTTGGGCAAAGAACGATGTTACCATGTTGGTCACGTTACATTAATGATATCTGGACAAAGAAAGATGCCATCATGTTGGTCGTGTTACCTTACAAGGTTATAAGGGTGATAGTGATGGAGGCTCGAAAATTGACATTAGTCTTCCATCCACTGGTGAGCTGTTAGTCTAAGAAATGAAAAAAGATACGTGAACAGCGGCAGTAGGAGAAAGGAATTGATGTTACTTTTTCCCCAACTATTACATAATCTGAATAGAGAGAGAGAGAGAGAGAGAGTAACCACTGACTGTTATGTGTATCCCATGCAGTTGTGTTTACACAAAAAAAATTATGATTTGTTATAATAATAAGATTGAAGACCACCTTATGACTCTCGTTACTCTTAAAAAAATGCTATTTGAGCAAAGAATGATGTTACCATGTGGGTCACGTTACGATACAGCTTACACATATTAACAGAAATAATACTAAAGGCTTTGCACAGAACATCCGTTCTGGGAAGGGTGAAGTGATGCTTGATGGTTTGGGCTTGGGAGGGGGTTGGGGTTTGGTGGGTGGATGGGGTGAGGGTAAGGTCATCCCAGTACCTCGCCCATCTCACTACGCCTCAAACCAGCGCGAAGGTTAGACCCTAACGAGACGGATTGATGTTTCCCTCATTCAGTAAAACGCGTTACGTAACGATATAATGTTATTTGGACTGCAGAAAGATGATTTGCGTTACAATGTGTTACAGAGGGTTAAGTCATACTTTCATAATGTTATTTGAACTGTAGAAAGTTGATTTGCGTTACGTTACATTGTGTTACATTACGTGATACAAGAACTAAACAAGCTTGTGCTAATATTATATTGTGATTGGAATGTAAGGGCTTAACACGTTCACATTTCAATATTCAGACATCTGGCCGAAAGTTGCTCGTTACTCTTAAAATGTTATTTAGGCAAAGAACGATGTTGCCAGTAGAGAGAGAGAGTAACCACTGACTGTTATGTGTATCCCATGCAGTTGTATTTACAAAAAAAATTATGATTTGTTATTATAATAAGATTGAAGATCACCTTATGACTCTCGTTACTCTAAAAAAATGATGCTATTTGAGCAAAGAATGATGTTACCATGATGACCACGTTAAGATACAAGTGGTTTACTTCTCCTATATTTATTTATTTATTATTCTTTATAGCGAGAAAAGTGTGTAAGGTGATAACTTGCGGATGTCAAGTGTGAGAGGAGGGAGCGGTTGGCTAAGGTGTGCGGTGTCGCCTCATTTAGCCTCAGTCATGTGTCATCCTTTACAGAGGCGAGCCGGCTTGGAAGGCTCACCACCGCCAAAAAATGTTCCCACTTTCAGTAAACGCTAACCTACAGACTTTGACTGAGTTTACTAAGTGATGTGCATGTGGTGACACTTCTCAGGTCGATGTGACGGTATGTGGACCTGGTCCGTACCACTCTAGAAGGTAAGGGAGGGGAGGAGATGGGTGCCCCACTCTAGAAGGTAAGGGAGGGGAGGGTGGGACATATGACCACACCTTAATGTGTGAGACGTCAAAGACCACACACCAGTACAGTTCTCCTTTATTAGCGGTATGTGGGCTGCCTCATGATACAGGCTCTCACCTCTCCAGGGGAGCTGAGGAGAAGTGGGGTGGGAGGGGAGGAGCACATCCGCTCTGGTGCAGCTCCCAACACAACCCTCGAAGAAGTAATGCCTGTCTAACCACAGACCACAAATGACCCTAAACACTCTCACGCCGCGGGGGAGCTTCCCCTCACTCTCCCTCACACTCCCTCGCCCCTCCCTCCCCTACCCCATCAACATATGTTGGGACCTCTCTCACCTACACACTTACACATAGCCTCAACATAGCATACATAGTCATTCTTTAATCAAAACTATTATCTACACACACACAGGATTAAGTCAACGGCAAGCAAACATACATATTCATTTACTCTTCCATTCATATCCACTTACCTCATACTCTAGCACATACCCCAACATAGCCCACATACTCTCCTACCCCCCAAACAACATGACCCCCCCCCCCATCTTCTCTGACCGCATACCCAAACACTGGACGCTTACACGCGTCCGACACGCGCCAAACTTCCGGAAAAAAGCATCCCACATACCGGAAGGCTTACATACCTCAACCACATGGACAACATACTTATCCTCCCCTCCCCTCTTACCTACATGACACACATTTTAGCCTCTGCGACCCACAACGTCCCCCCTGACGCAGCCCGTCCCTTTCTACAGACTCCCACACCACTTTTGACTATGACCGAGTTCGATCCCGGAGGTTCTCCTCGGGTTTGGGACGGTCGTAGGCGTACATTTCACTACTACGGTGGCAGGAAAGGTGCTAGGGGACGGTGGCAGGAAAGGTGCTAGGGGACGGTGGCAGGGAAGGTGCTAGGGGACGGTGGCAGGGAAGGTGCTAGGGGATGGTGGCAGGGGGGGGGGGGATATAAAAGGTGCTAGGAGACGATGGCAGGGGGACATGAAAGATGCTAGGGGATGGTGGCAGGGGTATAGGATAGTTACTAGGGGACAGTGGCAGGGGGACAGGAAAGGTGGTAGGGGACGGTGTCAGGGGGATAGGTACTAGGGGACAGTGGCAGGGGGGGGGACAGGAATGGTGCTAGTGGACGGTGCCACTATAATATACACAGGACACACCCCGAGACGCCATCTGACGACCAGATAACAAATAGCTTTGCCTAGTGAACATTGTCCGACATAACAACTCCTCTATTCACTCTCTTCATAATTCCCTTACCACCTTTAGTTCAAGACCTTCATAACAGACATTCAAAAGTATTTCTTTGAATATAGTAATATGGAGAAGTTTCGATGCTGCCTTGAGGTCTCCTTCTTCATCATCCAGCAATAATGTCCCGCTGGTGCACGGTTCTCTGGGAAATAAGGAAGTTGATAGAATATTGATGTTTTGTCCTCAGGGCGGGG
>WNGS01153919.1:19139-69871 GCA_020271785.1 Procambarus virginalis
GCACCAGACCTCCTACACACAGCTCACCACAGCCCCAGACCTCACCATATCCCCAGCCCCACCAACTCACCTTGCAACAGACTCACCATACAACATACATCGACCATCAGCCCAACCTCACCATACACACGATCTCACCATACAGCACCAGACCTCACCCATACAGCACCAGACCTCACCATACACCACCAGACCTAACATATAGCACCAGACCTCAGCATACAGCACCAGACCTCACCCATACAGCACCAGACCTCACCATATAGCCCGCAGACCTCACCATACCTACGCCCCAGACCTCCCCATACAGCACCAGACCTCACCACACACCACCAAACCTCACCATACAGCACCAGACCTCGCCATACAGCACCAGACCTCACCCATACAGCACCAGACCTCACCATACAGCACCAGACTTCACCATACAGCACCAGACCTCACCCATACAGCACCAGACCTCACCATACAGCACCAGACCGCACTATACAGCACCATACCTCACCATACAGCACACTAGTCTTTGATAGGCATCCAGTCACAGTATTCATCTATTTCTTCATCCTCCTCACTATCTTAGTTGCTATAGTTGCTGAAGCAGTGTGTTGAGTGTTGTGTCTCGGTCTTGAAGATGGTAGAGTGAATCTGAGTGTTGTCTGGCTGTTGATATTTGGTAGAGTGTAATGGATGTGCAGTGTTTTACCAATGTCTGATCTTCGTTTGTAGTTATTTCTGTTGATTATTTAAGTATTTAAATTATCGACAACATTTCTTTACTTCTGCGATGACTACGATGTTGCAAGCAGCATTGCCTCTCCTTCCCACAGTGTTGAGCTTGATAAAGGTGTTTACAGAGACTGGTGTTGCAGGTGGTGTTGAGGTTCTGCTACTCCCTCAAAGAAAAGAACATCAACGACGCCTCGCCCGCTCAACTGGCGGCCCATATACAGCAGTTAACACCTCTCCTACGGGTAAGGCTGTTTTAGGAGTGTCTATAGTCCACACCTGCACGGTAAGGCTGTTGGAGGAGTGCCTCTAACCTACACCTGCACAGTAAGGTTGTTGGAGGAATGCCTCTAACCTATACCTGCACAGTAAGGTTGTTGGAAGATGCCACTAGCCCACACCTGCACGGTAAGGCTGTTGGAGGAGTGCCTCTAGCCTACATCTGCACAGTAAGGTTGTTGGAGGGGTGCCACTAGCCCACACCTGCACGGTAAGGCTGTTGGAGGAGTGCCTCTAGCCTACATCTGCACAGTAAGGTTGTTGGAGGGGTGCCACTAGCCCACCCTGCACGGTAAGTGTTGGAGGAGTGCCTCTAACCTACACCTGCACAGTAAGATTGTTGGAGGAATGCCACTAGCCCACACCTGCACGGTAAGGTGTTGAAGGAGTGCCCTAGCCCACACCTGCACGGTAAGATTGTTGGAGGAGTGCCACTACCCACACCTGCACGGTAAGATTGTTGGAGTGCCCTAGTCCGCACCTGCAAGGTAAGACTGTTGGAGGAGTGCCACTAGCCCACACTGCAAGGTAAGGTTGTTGGAGGAGTGCCTAGCCACACCTGCAGTAAGGTGTTGGAGGAGTGCCACTAGCCACACCTGCAGGTAAGGTTGTTGGAGGAGTACCACTAGCCCACACCTGCACGGTAAGGCTCTTGCTGGAGTGCCTGTAGCCACACCTGCACGGTAAGGTGTTGGAGGAGTGCCTCTAGCCCACTCCTGCACGGTAAGGCTGTTGCTGGAGTGCCTCTAGCCCACACCTGCTGGGTAAGGTTGTTGCAGGAGCGCCAATAGTCCACACCTGCAAGGTAAGACTGTTGCAGGAACACCACTATGTAACGATCTTGTGTTCAGTCCATGGCTTCTCCCCTCTCCCCCTCTCCGTTGCCGTCGTTCGTCTCCCCCTCTCTTTGGTCATCCCTCCCATTTGTCATAGGCCACCCTCACTGGTCATAATCCCTGAGTCAAGAGGTCATCTCTTGGCCCTTTCAGTTTGCCACTCTATTTTCCCTCTCATTTTTCCATCTCTATCCCCCACTCGTCCTCCTCTTCCCCTGTCTTGCTTCTGTCGTGATGCTGAACCCCGGTTCATTCCGAACACCGCGATTTCACAACACATAACACCTTACCTCAGCATCTGTTTCCACCACCATGTACTCCTATACACACCAGACCCTTGAGGCGTAGCACTAGGTTTGTACTGGAACACAATGAGTGAACATATGGAAGGTATTTAAAGGCCGTCGCGTTTGTCATTTAATTACAAAGAATCCAGAATGACGACAAAAAAAACATAAACATACTCTATAGTAAGTAAGTAAGTAATTATAAAAGAAGGCACCAAACCGGGAAGGCTATGTAGCACCATCAAATGGCGGAATAATCAGAGGGCGCTAAATATCACCAAGGATGCCAATACGAGAACAAAAACGCATAAGGCGAACGATATCAAAAGTATCAAGTCACCAAGATTCTATCGAGGGACAGGTGACCGCGAGGGGCGGTCGGAAAGCAAGACAAACGCTCGTCCAGGAAGTCAGGAACATTCAGAAGGACATGCACGACCGTAAGAGGGACAATGCAATTAGGACAATAAGGAGCAGGGCGGCACTCCATCAAGTGACCATGGGTTAAGCGAGTATGGCCAATACGCAACCTCGCCAGAGCAGTTTCCCATCGCCGGTTACGGTGGATAGGAGGACGGCCACGAGGAAACACAACATTTCAGAGTACGGAGTTTGTTACCAGTAACAGACGACCAAGAGCCTGCCAATGGGTAAGGATGGAGGAATGGATAACCGGGTAAAAGTCGGAATATGGAATACCTTTACGAGAGAGGGACAAGAGCGGACGTTCCTTGGCGGCAGCATCCGCACGCTCATTTAAAGACACGCCAATATGGCTGGGAACCCACAAAACTCAACCGACTAAACTTACTGTGAACAAGAAACAGCCAATGCTGGATCTCGACAAACTATGGATGAACCGGATTAAGGACCCGAGCGCCATGAGGGCACTACGAGAGTCAACAACTACCACAAAGGAAGACTGACAACGAGAAAGCAGGAGACGAAGAGCATAGAGACAGCATAAAGCTCCGCTGTAAAGATGTAGTCTCCGGAGGTAAGCGACACATATAAGGCATCAGGAAAAAAACAACAGAGTAGCCAACACCGTCCGCAGACAGCGAACCCATCGGTGAAGACAGAAACGGAGCGGGAGTGAGAAGAAAAGTGTTCAAGGAAAAGGCGTTTTAGAACGTAGAGAGGTAAAAGCTTTAGTGACGCGGGTCAGGATGTACAAAAACTGCGGAAGGGGGATCTCCAGGGGGGCAAAGAAGGAACAACACGAGGAGAAACATTAGAAACTCGAACGGGAAAAGAATCCTGTAAGCGAGGACAACCGGACAGAAAAGAGGGAGGTGGTGAAGAGGACACAGAAAATAAGAGGGGAAAGTTAAAGCAGACAGAGGCGAAGAGGAAGGAGGTGCTGCAAGGACCGCGCAAGATAGCAAAGACAGTAGCGATCACGGCGATCCTGGAGAGATAGGAAGCCAGTGTCAACATACAAGCTAAGGATGGGAGTCGAACGAAAGGCACCAGAACTGAGGCGCAGCCCAGTATGGTGCAAAGCATCAAGACGGCGAAGAGCAGAAGGAGAAGCAGAAGAGTAAGCAGGGCAACCATAATCGAGCTTAGACAGGACGAGAGAGGAATGCAAAGCAAGGAGAGTGCGCCTATCCGCTCCCCAAGAAGTATGGGACAACACTGGGGAGATGACCACGAAGGCCAAAAGAATGAAGCTGGGATAGAATATGATAACGCCAAATGGTGTCGTAAGCCTTTTCCAGGTCAAAAAGGACGGCAACAACGGAGGTCTTCGCAGCAAAAGCACTACGAATATAGACCTCCAAGTTCACCAGGACATCTGTCGTGCTGCGGCACTTGCGGAAACCAAATTGAGAAGGGGAGAGGAGGTGATGGTGTTCCAGGAACCACATCAGACGAACATTAACCATACGTTCAAAGAGTTTGCAGACACAACTGGTGAGGGCAATAGGGCGAAAGTCCTTAGGGGAAGTACCCAGAGACCCTGGTTTGCGAACAGGGAGGACAACGGCATCGAGCCAGTCCTCAGGGACGGACGACGACTCCCAGATCCGATTATACAGACTCAGTAAAAACTGAGACGTGCACGGAGGGAGATGGCAAAGCATCTCATAATGAATACCATCGGAGCCCGCCGCCGTAGAACCACAGAGGGCCAGGGCAGAATGAAGTTCAGAGAGAGAGAAGGGATCATTATAGGAAAGTCGAAGACGAGTGCAGAAATCTAAAGGACGAGACTCAAGGACAGGTTTACGAAGAAGGAAAGATTGGGAAAGATGAAGACCAGAGCTAACAGAAGAAAAGTGAGAACCCAGTTCAGTAGCAACCTGCAACGGGTCCGCCACAAGAGTACCACAGAGGTGAAGGACCGGGGAAACATCGGGAACGAACTTACCCGCTATCTTGCGGATACGCTTCCAGATCTGTGGCAGGGGAGTTTCGGACGTAATTGTGGAGACATAAGAAGTCCAACAATCACGTTTAGCCGTACGGATGGCCGTACGGGCCACCGCACTTGCTTTCCGAAAGAAAAGAAAAGAATCGGTCGTCTGCCGACGGCGGTGCCTCTTCCAGGCTGCACGCTTACAGCGAACAGCCCGAGCACAGTCCGCATTCCACCAGGGAACACACTTCTGTGGACCCGAGAGGAAGAGCGAGGAATAGAGCGGAGGGCAGCGTCGATGACAGCGTCATGAAAAAGGAGGAGAGCGCGAGGGAGAGGCAGAAGGGAAAGGTCAGAGAGAGCAGCACTGAGGGTAAAGAGGTTCCAGTCCGCTTTAGCAAACTGCCACCTAGGAAAAGAGAGGGAAGGGCGAAAAGAGAAAAAGGAAACAAGGATAGGGAAATGATCACTGCCATGGAGGTCATCAAGAACCTGCCACGTGAAATCTAGGTAAAGAGAAGAAGAGCAGAGAGAAAGATCAAGACAGGAAAGGGTGCGAGTCCGAGAGTCCAAATGAGTGGGCTCACCAGAATTCAGAAGAGACAGGGAAGAAGAGAGGAGAAACGGCTCAAGAAGGCGACCCCGGGTATTTGTCAAAACGTCACCCCAAAGAGAGTGACGACAATTGAAGTCACTCAGCAGGAGCACAGGCTCCGGCAAGGAGTCCAAAAGGTGTTTCAAATCAGGAAGAGAAAGCGGGACACTTGGGGGGAGATAAATGGAACAAACTGTGTACCATTTCCCCACAAAGATACGAGCAGCAGAACAATGGAGGGGCAAAGGAAAAAGTAAAGGAACAAAGGGAACATCAGCGCGAATCAAGAGGGCAGAAGAATTAGGAGCCCCAGCAATGGCTGGGGGGGGGGGGAGAGAAAGGAATAGCCACGAAAACGACCAGGACGAGCACCAAGCATCGGCTCCTGGAGACAGACACAAAGGGGCGAAAACAGCGAAATTAGAAGTTGGAGTTTGAGGAAATTGGCGTAATAACCTCGAGCGTTCCATTGAAGAATAGACAGCGACGAGAAGAGAAAGGACAACAACAGAAAACAAAGAAGAAACAAAGGTGAAAGAGCAAAACAGCACGTTAAAGAATATCAGGGTCAGCAAAGTCAGGGTTAGGGGGCATGGGTAAACTGAGCAAAGATGGAGGGAAGGAAGTGGGAGAACAGACCAGAGGTGGGCGAGTCGGGTCCGGAGGAGGAAGAGGAGGAGACAATGGAGAGGAACAGTCAAGGACAGCAGCAGGAAGAGGGGGAGTAGAAAGAGGGGAGCGTACCTCAGCAAGGGCAGCAACCGAAAGGGAAGCAGGGGCCAAAGAAACCTCCATAGCAGGAACAGGGGGCGCAACCACTGAAATGGGAGGGGAAGGAGCAATAGAGCCAGTAGTAGGGGTCGAGGAAGAAAGCGAAGCCTTCTTACCCGCCGGGGAGGAGGAAGGAGAGGAGCCAGGCTTACGCTTCTGAGTTAAAGAGACCGGTGTCCCAGCAACTACGTACCGGGCAACGGATTCCAGTGTCTCAACAGGAGAAGCTGAACGAGAGCACACACGACGGCCGGTAGGAGAGCGATGGACATCCGCCCGCACCGACAGGCGGCGGGGAGAGTCAATAGATGGAGGAGAGGGACGGGAAGGGGGATCAGAGGGAGACGAGGACGAAGACACAGGAGACATGACAGACCGGGTAGAAAGAAGGGGAACCCCAGACAGAGAACCAGGAGGGGGACCCTTCGGGACAGAACTCAAAGGAACAGAGGAGGGAGCAGTGGGCGTATCAGGGTCCAAGTCCCGGAAACGGTTGTGAGTCTGAAGAAGGTGGGAAGGAGGAGACGAAGAGCGCAACACGCGAGCATAAGAGACGTTAGCATAAGGCGGGAGCCGGCGAACCTGGCGCCTCGCCTCAGGAAATATAAACGCTCCCGGTGCTTCAAGTTGAGGACGGCTGCCTCAAGCTTGTAATGGATACAGGCACGGGAGAAGGTAGGATGGGCCTCACCACAGTTGAGGCAGCGAGCTTGGGGAGAAGTGCACTCTGACTTAGAGTGACCTTCACCCCCACACAAAGGACAGAGAGAGACAGTCCCAGAGCAGTGGAGGGCACCATGCCCAAACCTCCAGCACTTGTTACAAAGTCGAGGAGAAGGAATATACTCCTGGACAGAGCACCTGGCGCCAGCGAGAATGACAGAGGATGGAAGGGTCCTACCATCAAAGGTGACCTTCCCAACGCGAAGGGGTTGACGGCGACGACCACGAGGGGGACGAGTAAACGAGTCAACCTGGAGGACAGAATGGCCTTGGGCATCAAGGATATGCCGAATGTCATCGTGGCAGTCCTGCAGATTCCGAACACCGGTTGCAACATGGGGCGGGAGGAGAATAGTGCCAACACTGGCATTCAACCGAGTGTTCTTAGAGACCCGAACAAGGATCTCACCAAGGCAGGACAAGGCAGCCAAGCGGGAAGCTGCATCCTGAGAAGGAGCAGCAACGACACGTGTACCGAGACGAGTGGGGTTGAAGGTGACAGATGCATCCACGGAATCAACAAGATGCCGATAGAGAGAAAAATCGTCAGGAGGCGCGGAATCAAGAGGGAGGAGATCAAAGTATTTGGCCCATGAAGCAGGACCAAACAAGGCCTGATACGCATCAGTAGAGGAAGGAAACGAGCGAATGCGGCCGTGGCGCTGACAGCGGTGAGAACCCCCTGAGAGAGAGGGGACAAAAGGCGCAGTAGTCACAACGAGAGACTTAGCCGCACCAGGTGACGAAGTGGTCACCACTGGGGGCTGGAGGCTCGACCCAACCACAGAGGAGGGAGGGGAGCTGGGGGAAGAAGTCAGGACGGTCAAAGGAGGAGCAAGGTCGGGGCCCAACGCAGCGGGAGCTACGGAGCCTGGTCTTCCAATACAGGCCGACTCGGGGGCTTGGTCGCCCACCCCACGAGCCTGAGAGGGTATAACAGGAACATTCAACAACATAAAGACGAGAAAAAACTTCATCCACGACTGTGCCCCCATACCCACCATGGAGCCACAATTAGAGGCAGGACACCCAACAGGAAGCTATCGCCGATCATGCCGGGGACCCCTAGGGGTGCGTCGTGAGTATACGCCTCACAAACGCCACCTTAAGAACCGTCAGTCCGTCGAGATCGGGTTCAGCGACGAAAGGGGGATTGACAATAAAAGGTGCCCTCGCTCGAGACGTTGGGTACTACAGTTCTACGGGTGCAAGAGTATGCCTCCTCAAGCACCCGGGCGTCAAAATAGAAGAAGTCCATAGAAAGATCCAAAACAAGCAAAGGTCGGCAGGAAACGACAAGCACATAGGAGAAGAGGGGGAGAAAAACGAAACAGAAGGAAAAGGAAAAGATGCTCGGCACAATTGGAGAGGACGGCAGCAGGAGCACAAGGCTAGAAAAGGACAGAGGACTGTCCTAAGGAGCATCACACTCCGGCAGCCGCCCACTAAGCCCCCCGCACGGCATCAACGGGCCGAGCGGGGAGGGGGGACTATTAGGTAAATACACTTCTAATAACCATTAACCACTTGACCTCCGCCTAAGTCCCTAATACGGAATGATTACTACAACACTCCACATCCGGTTAGTCTTACATTCAATACTCACATACTGCAGACTTAACTTGGTCACTAAGATCACATCAGGCTCTCGCATAGTTGTCTGCTACACTTCGCTGCTGCCACAAACGGAGATCCAGAGGACTTCTCAGTTCAACTCCCACAATCAGACAGACTTTAGCTAACCACGGCCTCAAACATTTTACCCCCGCCTCTCAAGGAAGGTATAATCCGATTAACCTTATCCCTAGAAGCGGTAATCTTGTTCCTAGAAGCCTGAGTCCTCTTTCCAGGTATTATTAGTTTGGCTAAGTAGCTGCGGTCTTAATCCCTTGACCTTTCTTAGATATGTGATCCATAGTCTGTCTACTTAACTTGTACTTCCACTCATCATTCGTTAAGTGTTGCAGTAATGATCCTCTAGCTAATAATCCCTTTTAACTTGTGGATTAGAACACCACTCCCCTCCTTAAACACGCATATGTCCCCATATGCATCATTGCAATGGTTCCATTGGTGCAAGGACCTGGAAGATGCACCTACCATATATGTACAACTAAAAATTCATCCAATAAGTTCATCATGCACACGATGAACTAGTTTTAAATTTTCCCCAACATGACTTACAACACTTCTACAACATATACATTATATTCACATAACAGCATAGGTAAAACAGTCTGTAATAATTTTTCCCATCTCCAACAATGCACATATACCTAAACTGCTTACATATAATTACATACAAACATAACCATAAAATTACATGGACCAGAATGCTGGCACTTACACAGAAATGACACTAGTCATTAATATATACACAACACATATATCTAAGGTTCTTCATCCTTAGTAACAAGTTAATAACAATTTAACATCTTGCCCTGAACTGTTGACATAAGGGCTTACAATGATCACACAATGTTCCACTGGCCTCATCCACAATTGGCAGCATCACTTCTCTTGTCTTCGTGTCCCATGGTTGCTAGGTCATAGATCCTCCATGACCCAGACAAAACCCAGGCTGTCCAGCCTGATGAATGTTGTCAATGTCCCATCGTTGCTCTCAGCTAACGTGATCCTGGCCTCCAGAGCAACGGAGATTACTACCCCAGGGTCATGTCCCCTCGGGTCTATGCTTCCGTCTCGTTCCAGGGCACCAACCCCAGAACGCTGCAGATACCTCACAGTTCTGGTCATCCTTCCTTGCTGTGCTCACCACAGCTGTAGCTCTAGGCCCATCTGCCCAGTGCGTCCACCTGTATTCACACCTTCCCGACTGCTGTACCTGCAAAATATTCCCTCGGAGCCCCGTGGCTCGATCCCATTATTACATGACACCCCCTCGGCTCCTTACTCTCTCTCCCCGTATATAGCCTGAGCGCAGCTGCAAAGCCATTGCAGCTGGCCCTTATCCCTGCTTTGATGTCAGGGGGCGAATTTCGCCTATAACCTCACGTTGGCTTTAATTCCTCCCCCTTTTTTTCTGCAATTACTGAGTGTAGCCTCATGGCTTCCCTTCTACTCTACCTGAAGCTCTGTGACATGATCCCGGGGGACCTTCTCAAGCCTAACACTCAGTAATGGTGCCGATGAGGTAAAATATATATACATACACATATATTATCACAATAAATACCTCATTAAAATAATTTCCAACTTATGTCACTAAATCATCATACTGCCACTGGCTCGCCTCAAGCGAGATTCCTGTAACAACTTAATTAATGAGAAATTAGTATATCTACTTGGCTCGCCCACTGCAACCACCAACACCTGAAATTTTGAAATTCTACCTTGTAATCTTATCCAAAAGACTTACCCATTCCTACTTAATTAATGAAAATTTTAATGAAATTTTATTAGTCTTTTATAAGTCTTGCTAGATATATCGACTTGGCTCGCCTACTGCAGCCACCAACTCCTGCAATTATCCACATTTCATCCTATCCATAAGACTTACCCACTCCGAGACACTATCACCTCTGGTCATCCCAACCACTGATGACCTCATTATAACACCACACATCCCTACAACAACTTCCTGCGTCCTAACGCAGTAACCAATGTAACGTACGATTATGTTACGTTGTTGTGTTGATTAGATACACAGTGTTTAATGAGTTTTATATTTATTTAGTAGTCCTGGATACAGCAGTGTCGTAGACGTTGAGACGAAGCCTGGAGCAGAGCAGAGAGCTGAGTGAGGCCGGAGTCGTGGAGCTCTATGCGGGAGAGCGTGGCAGGTCGATTGGGAATTGCGAGTGTCTGAACTCGGGGACCGAGAACATTGTAGCTGGATGCGGTCGTAGTCTGCTGTTTGCTCTGTATCGAAGCTGTAGCGTCTTGGGTCGACTAGAACTGCCCAAGCCGAGTTCTACATTCTTGACTGGAGATTGTACGCAAGGGGAATTATGAACAGATGAGGAGTTTCCTAAGTGAAATACCTTGGGACACAGACCTCAGAGATAAGTCTGTACAGGGTATGGTGGACTATGTTACCCAAAAGTGCCAGGAGGCAGTAAACAGGTTTATCCCGGCCCAAAGGGAAAAATCCGAGAAGCAACAGAAGAATCCATGGTATAATAGGGCATGTATGGAAGCGAAGAAACTGAACAAAAGGGCGTGGAGGAACTTCCGGAATAACAGAACACCAGAAAGCAGAGAGAGATACCAGAGAACCAGGAATGAGTACGTCCGGGTGAGAAGAGAAGCAGAGAAAAGTTTTGAAAATGATATAGCAAACAAAGACAAGACCGAACAAAAGCTGCTCCACAGTCACATCAGAAGGAAAACAACAGTGAAAGAATAGATATTGAAACTTAGAACAGGCGAGGACAGGTATACAGAGAATGACAAAGAGGTGTGTGAAGAACTCAACAAGAGGTTCCAGGAGGTCTTCACAATAGAACAAGGTGAGGTCACTGTGCTAGGAGAAAGGGAGGTAAACCAGGCGACCTTGGAAGAGTTCGAAATTACGAGAGAGGAGGTCAAGAGACACCTGCTGGATCTGGATGTTAGAAAGGCTGTTGGGCCAGACGGGATCTCACCTTGGGTACTGAAAGAGTGTGCAGAGGCACTTTGCTTGCCACTCTCCATAGTGTATAGTAAGTCACTGGAGACGGGAGATCTACCAGAAATATGGAAGACGGCGAATGTGGTTCCAATATACAAAAATGGCGACAGGCAAGAGGCACTGAACTACAGGCCAGTGTCCTTGACTTGTATACCATGCAAGGTGATGGAGAAGATCGTGAGAAAAAACCTGGTAACACATCTGGAGAGAAGGGACTTCATGTCAAATCGCCAACATGGGTTCAGGGAGGGTAAATCTTGCCTTACAGGATTGATAAGAGTTCTACGATCAGGTGACAAAGATTAAGCAAGAAAGAGAGGGCTGGGCAGATTGCATTTTCTTGGATTGTCGGAAAACCTTTGTCACAGTACCGCACAAGATGCTGATACATAAGCTGGAGAGACAGGCAGGTGTAGCTGGTAAGGTGCTCCAGTGGATAAGGGAGTACCTAAGCAATAGGAAGCAGAGAGTTACGGTGAGGGGTGAGACCTCCGATTGGCGTGAAGTCACCAGTGGAGTCCAACAGGGCTCTGTACTCGGTCCTATCTTGTTTCTGATATATGTAAATGATCTCCCAGAGGGTATCGATTCATTTCTCTCAATGTTTGCGGACGATGCCAAAATTATGAGAAGGATTAAAACAGAAGAGGACTGTTTGAGGCTTCAAGAAGACATAGACAAGCTGAAGGAATGGTCGAACAAATGGTTGTTAGAGTTTAACCCAACCAAATGTAATGTAATGAAGATAGGTGTAGGGAGCAGGAGGCCAGATACAAGGTACCATCTGGGAGAGGAAATTCTTCAGGAGTCAGAGAAAGAAAAAGACTTGGGGGTTGATATCACGCCAGACCTGTCTCCTGCAGCACATATCAAGAGGATAACATTAGCGGCATATGCCAGGCTGGCCATCATACGAACGGCATTCAGAAACTTGTGTAAAGAATCATTCAGAACTTTGTATACCACATATGTCAGGCCAATCCTGGAGTATGCAGCCCCAGCTTGGAGTCCATATCTAGTCAAGGATAAGACTAAACTGGAAAAGGTTCAAAGGTTTGCCACCAGACTAGTACCCGAGCTGAGAGGTATGAGCTGAGGAGAGACTACGGGAATTAAACCTCACTTCACTGGAAGACAGAAGAGTTAGGGGGGACATGATCACCACATTTAAGATTCTGAAGGGAATTGATAGGGTAGATAAAGACAGGCTATTTAACACAAGGGGCACAGGCACAAGGGGACACAGGTGGAAACTGAGTGCCCAAATGAGCCACAGAGATATCAGAAAGAACTTTTTCAGTGTCAGAGTGGTTGACAAATGGAATGCATTAGGAAGTAATGTGGTGGAGGATGACTCCATACACAGTTTCAAGTGTAGATATGATAGAGCCCAATAGGCTCAGGAATCTGTACACCTGTTGATTGACGGTTGAGAGGCGGGACCAAAGAGCCAGAGCTCAACCCCCGCAAACACAACTAGGTGAGTACACGGCGTCTCCAACACCTTCACCACACGCGGCGTCCTAAAAACACCACGAGACATCACCACCAATAAGTAACCAACCGCAACACACACACACTCCCTTTTCTCTAGTAATCCGTTAATTACCTGACCCACACTCGTCGGGTATAATTTCTTGTGTAGTAGCCACCCGCCACACACTACCACCTGTGTCAACTTACTTCAACACTAATATCTACAATGCACCCAACGTTACAACACCCAGTAACGCTACACATGCTACACCTTGGTGCTACAATGCCAACAATGTCATGCACTATACTACATCCAGAATATCAACAGTCAAAACATGCACATTTCACTACAGTAAATAATATGCATTACGCTGGCGTCTAATACGTCACTACACGTGCATTACACTACACACCCCGGCATACAAACGCCAATACATAACCATGCACTACACTCGGAGTACAAACGCCAATACACAACTATGCACTACACTCCCGGCGCCACACACCCCCACCAACGGGACACGCTTCCCGTGTCCCACGGTAACACTCTCCACAATGCTACCTGCACCCACAAAAAATTTCCATAGACCTCTCCATGGTACACGAGATATCGAACCCCTGACGTCAAATTACGCGTCACTCACTAAGCCTAGGCGTTCACAATTCACTGCGCCTATTTTCTGTATCTACGTCTGACAACGCCGGAAATCGCTCAAATCTTTACGTAATATTTAATTAATTACGTAATTATTAATTAATTATTATCTTTAAAATATTAGGTTTACACTTTAAATGAAATTTAATTGACTTCAAATTACGTAGTTTTCAAGCTTAATTTCACCTTAGCAACGGTTTCTCAATATTTCCGACATACCAATGATATATAACAGCTCCAAGGTGCGGCTCGCTCGGCCCGCATATGGCCGCACATGGCCGCACATGGCCCACGCTGGCCCACATTCACCTGCGCTAATTTCCCTCGCCACTCGGTATAATTCGCACTACGAACACTGCACTTGTTTGGGATCCCGATGATTCAGTGATCCAGACTTGCATCTTAGCCGTCTCTCGTTGCGGGAATCTGGAAAGAAATAAACCCCACATGTGCCCCACAATGACCTAGTCCCTTTAATTAACTAAATCCAATGACTTGGACTCACCTGACCTTTCTTTCCTCCGTCTAGTAACCACCGTTCTCAACACCACCCGACGTCTACCATTTCCCGAACATTCCCTCACCAACTAAACCAGTAACACACTTCCTTCATATCACAAAGTGTTCCAAAACCTGTTTGCGCTGCCACAAAATATGTCGTCTATCAATTCCCAAACATTCCCTCACCAACCAAACAAGGAACACTATGAGGGGACAGATGGAAGGTATTTAAAGGCCGACGGGTTTTGTCATTTAATTACAAAAAATAGACTGACAAATAATAACATATTAACATACTCTATTAGGTAAATATACTTCCAATACCCATAAACCACTTGACCTCCGCGGTCACCACCCACACTCGTAACTTCCGCCTAAGTCCCTAATACGGAATGATTACTACAACGCTCCACACCCGGTTAGTCTTACATTCAATACTCACATACTGCAGACTTAACTTCCTCACTAAGATCACATCCGGTTCTCGCATAGTTGTCTGCTACACTTCGCTGCTGCCACAAACGGAGATCCCGAGGACTTCTCAGTTCAACTCCCACAATCAGACTGTCCTTAGCCAACCATGGCCTCAAAAATTTTACCCCCTCCTCTCAAGGAAGGTATAATCCGATTAACCTTATCCCTAGAAGCGGTAATCTTGTTCCTAGAAGCCTGAGTCCTCTTTCCAGGTATTATTAGTTTGGCTAAGTAGCTGCGGTCTTAATCCCTTGACCTTTCTTAGATATGTGATTCATAGTCTGTCTACTTAACATGTACTTCCACTCATCATTCGTTAAGTGTTGTAGTAATGATCCTCTAGCTAGTAATCCCTTCTAACTTGTGGATTACAACACTTCTACCAGTGACGAATTTTAGAGCTATAAACCGTACATATCAAATTTCGTTGGATGGCTGGCTACCTGGTTGATGGGGTTCTGGGAGTTCTTCTACTCCCCAAGCCCGGCCTGAGGCCAGACTTGACTTGTGAAAGTTTGGTCCACCAGGCTGTTGCTTGGAGCGGCCCGCAGGCCCACATACCCACCACAGCCCGGTGGGTCCGGCACTCCTTGAAGTTAACAATCTAGTTTCCTCTTGAAGGTGTCCACGGTTGTTCCTTTAATATTTCTGATGCTCGCTGGTAGGACGTTGAACAACCGTGGACCTCTGATGTTCATACAGTGTTCTCTGATTGTGCCCATGGCACCTCTGCTCTTCACTAGTTCTATTCTGCATTTTCTTCCATATCGTTCACTCCAGTACGTTATTTTACTGCGCAGATTTGGGACCTGTCCCTCCAGTATTTTCCATGTGTATATTATTTGGTATCTCTCTCGTCTCCTTTCTAGTGAGTACATTTGGAGAGCTTTGAGACGATCCCAATAATTTAGGTGCTTTATCTCGTCTATGCGTGCCGTATATGTTCTCTGTATTCCCTCAATTTCAGCAAACTCTCCTGCTCTGAAGAGGGAGCAGGAGTGTGTCATATATAGAGCAAATAGTGTCATATTTGCAAAGTGGGAAGCGAGTGCTGACCAGTACTCAAGACGGGACAATACAAGTGATTTGAAGAGTACAACCATTGTGATGGGATCTCTGGACTTGAAGGTTCTCGTAATCCATCCTATCATTTTTCTGGCTGACGCAATACTTGCTTGGTTATGCTCCCTAAACGTTAGGTCGTCGGACATCATTATTCCCAAATCCTTGAAATGCTGTTTTCCTACTATGGGCAGATTCGATTGTGTTTTGTACCCTGTATTACTTTTAAGATCCTCATTTTTGCCGTATCTGAGTACCTGGAATTTATCACCGTTAAACATAATGTTATTTTCTGCTGCCCAATCGAAAACGTTGTTAAAATTGGTTTGTAGTTTATCAATGTCTTCAGCAGAGGTAATTTTCATGCTTTTTTTGTATCATCTGCAAAGGATGACACGAAGCTGTGACTTGTGTTTTTGTCTATGTCTGATATGAGAATAAGGAACAGCAGTGTTGCAAAGACTGTACCTTGAGGTACAGAGCTTTTAACTGCGCTCGGACTCGATTTTACTTGATTGACTGTTACTTTGTGTTCTGTTCGACAGGAAATTGAGTATCCAGCGTCCTACTTTACCAGTTATACCCATTGACCTCATTTTGTGTACAATCACTCCATGGTCACATTTGTCGAATGCCTTTGCAAAATCTGTGTATACGACATCTGCGTTATGTTTTTCCCTCTAATGCCTCAGTGATTTTGTCATAGTGATCAAGTAGCTGTGAGAGGCATGATCTTCCTGCTCTAAATCCATGTTGGCCTGGATTGTGGAGGTCATTGGTTTCCATGAATCTAGTGACCTGACTCCTGATCACTCTCTCAAATACTTTTATTATGTGGGACGTTAGTGCAACTGGTCTATAATTCTTTGCCAATGCTTTGCTACCACCCTTGAGTAGAGGGGCAATGTCTGCTGCTTTAAGCGCATCTGGTATCTCCCCTGTGTCCAAGCTCTTCCTCCACACTATACTGAGAGCCTGTGCTACTGGCACTTTGCATTTCTTTATAAATATTGAATTCCATGAGTCTGGACCCGGGGCTGAGTGCATGGGCATATTGTCAATTTCTCTTTCAAAATCTGCCACGCTCGTGCTGATATCAGTTATATTTACAGGTGTTTGAGTATCATTCATAAAGAAATTGTCCGAATCTTCCACTTTCATGCTGAGTATTGGAGTGCTAAACATGTCCTCATACTGCTTTTTTAGGATTTCACTAATTTCTTTTGTCATCCTCAGTGTATGAACCTTCACTAATACGAATAGGTCCAATACTGGCAGTGGTTTTCGCTTTTGATTTAGCATATGTGAAGAAATATTTTGGGTTTTTCTTTATTTCTTGAATTGCTTTCTGTTCTAGTTGCCTTTCTTCAGTCTGATAGGAATGCTTCAGTCTCTGTTCGATTTGATGTTGACCAGACCACACACTAGAAGGTGAAGGGACGACGACGTTTCGGTCCGTCCTGGACCATTCTCAAGTCGATTGTGACCATTCACAATCGACTTGAGAATGGTTCAGGACGGACCGAAACGTCGTCGTCCCTTCACCTTCTAGTGTGTGGTCTGGTCAACATACTTTAGCCACGTTATTGTGACTCATCGCCTGCATCTGTTCGATTTCTTTAATCTCGCTGTTTAAATTATTTCTTCTTTGTATGGAGAGTCGTGCCTGCTTAAGCATTTCCGTTAATTTCTTCCTCCTTTTGTAATGTCGTCTGCGTTCTCTTTCTACATTGGACCTCTTTCTGGCTTTCCTCAAAGGAACATGTTTCAGACAGACTTCATATGCTTCAGAAGTCAGTTTTTCTATTCCTTGTGTAGGATTTTTATTTCTTAGAACATTTTCCCATTGAATGTTTGTAAGTTCCCTGTTTATTTTCTCCCAGTCTATACTTTTATTATTAAAATTGAATTTATTGAACAGCCCTTCTCGCTTGTTGTTTCTCTTGGGCCTACTACCGTTATTAATGTTAGTTTGCACTTCAATGAGCTTGTGGTCCGAGTACGTAGTGTCTGAGACAGTAATGTCTCTGATTAGCTCCTCACTGTTCGTGAATGTCAGGTCCAGCGTGTTTTCGTTCCTAGTTGGTTCTGTAATCTGCTGACTGAGCGAGAATTTGTCACAGAATCTCACTAGTTCTCTGACCTGTGGTTGGTTATTTCTAGGTTGACTTCCTGCTATAATGTTATTGTTTATTATTCTCCATTTTAAACTGGGTAGATTGAAGTCTTAGGATGATGATATCTGGTACTGGGTTTGCTAGGTTATCAAGGATATTCTCTATTTTGTGGATCTGTTCCTCAACTGTTGCATCTGGAGGTTTGTATATTAAAATAATAAGTAGATTTATATTTTCTACCTTGATTCCAAGTACCTCTACCACCTCATTGGACGAGTTCAGGAGCTCTGTGCATGCCAGCTCCTCTTTAATATACAGACCTACTCCTCCACTTGACCTAATTACTCTGTCACATCTATATAGATTATAATTTGGAATCCAGATTCCACTATCCATGTGGTCTTTTGTGTGGGTTTCTGTAAATGCACCAAATATTGAGTTTGATTCTATTGGGAGGCCATTTATGAACTTAGCTTTATTTCTCGAATTTGGTTTCAAGCCTTGTATGTTTGCAAATATGAATGATTTCCCACATTGCTTGTCACTTCTGGTGGGCTTTGGTAGCTCTCCCCCCCCACCCCCACCTCTACCCAGGTCCAGGGTGTGTTGTTTTGGAAGTGATTCGTCCAGTTTTGGTAGTAGGACGGGTGTTGTGTGGTGTAGTACCTGTGTGCTTGTTGATAATTTGTATTCCAGTCTTGTGGGTATCTCCCTTCCCCTCTGTAATCCTGTAGTGGTTCCATCTGACTGTTCCTCTCTCTTATATTTTCTACTGTTTCTGCCTTCCTCTAAAAAATTGCCAGTAGTGTCATATTGATCTTCCCTACATTACTATATTGATGCCTACATTACGTCTTCCCAATACTCCCAAACACTCGCAACACATCTCCATTGTCTGTGTATTGTATTATATTTGTGCTTCACTGTATGGATCACTTGTTGATGTCAGTCCTTTTAACTCTTTATAAAATTATATGTATATATTTATATATTTAATATTTATAATATATGTATACCGTATGTTTGTAATATTATGTATGTTATTTTGTTCAAACTTTATGGCAGGTACTTAGCGTAGGGTAGGGAAGCTGGTCCCCGGTGCGGTACAGTTGCCCTCTTGTTGTATCAGGTTGATGTCACCAGTTTCCAGTTACTCGATTTATAACACTGATTTATTCTTTGCTTATATTCTTACAAGGAATTTTCTGCCTAATTTCCGGCTTGCAATGGTACTCACTCACTTTATTACTAATTCCTAGATCCACATTTCCATATTACACTATATATTTTCCATATTTTTATCACTGTGGGACGTGCCCTGGGGTAGGTCTCGTGGCGTGTGTAAACACAGCCTAGCTGATTCCGCCTCTTGCCATTATTCTATATTTCTAGTATTCTATATTTATAATATTCTATGCACGATTTTCCTACACAACTTATATGTGTGTTGTGATACCCGTTCCACTTCACTGTTCCACGAATCACTGTTCACTATTTTTTCCTCAAATCGCCTACACGCATGTACACAAAGCCTCGTGCACTGTCTCCCCAAGTAGTCCCCCGTTTATTCTCTATTGAACACAAAGTTCCATTGTTAATGACTGTTTTCAATTTTCCAGCGGGTCACTATGCACTTTGTGATGTCTGTAATCAGTAATCCATGGCTGTAGTCCTAAGAAATCCCGATTAATGTCACGATTTTAACGGAGCGCACACTGCACGTCTTTCCTCTCCCTCGACCTCGACTAGGCTAGCAGCTGTTCCCACGAGGGTTTGTTTCTGTTTTTTTTCCAGTTACATGAGATTTCTGTCAAGGGGAACAGACCCTTATAAACATGCCTAGTCCTAGCTGGGTACTTGATTAGTTGATACCATGGAGGCCTAGAAGGTGGGGTTAGGCTCTTGGCCCTTGTTGGCTGAGAGCTCAAGAGGCCGAGTCCCCCAGGGTAGCGCCCATTGGCCCAGCTTCAACAATCCCATTGGCCAAGCTTCCAGAGCACCCAGTTGTGTTTAAATCCATTGGCTATAGGCTTGGATAGGAGGGGTTAATTGGACCTAAGGAACTTAGAAATGGGAGGAGCCTGTTCCTACTGGGAGAGTTTAAGACAATATTAAAGTTAGTGTGTCTTGGGGCTTCAACTGGGGTGCAGGTCAGGTGACGTAACCTGGGGGCAGCCACTCAACATCTGGGCCTGTTTTGCAGTATTGAAGGTAATTGTGAACTTGAGATTTCATGTTTATTTGGCATGACATTCTGTTGCCTCGAAAGGATTTAGAGTAGGATATATTTTCAATTTTGATTTGAATATGCGTGTTTCAAATAAATAAAGTGTATTAATGTATTTGTGTTTAGTTATCTGTTCCCTTTTTGTTTAATGCTGGGTCATTTTTTTGTGTTTTTTTTTATGTACGGTACTAGGAACTCCCCGGTGTTCTCCTCCATTTTATGGATATTAGAGTTGCCCTTGAATCTTCAATCAGTAAAGTAAAGCTTACATTAATAATTCTCAAGCATTCCTTACCAGGTCCCTTATATCCCTTGACTTCATGATTATTGGCTTCTACACTCCCAGGGTAGTCAACAAAAGACACATTCAGATTCTGGACAGGGACGTGGTGGCAGTGTTTAATGAGTTTTTATTCCTTAATTTTAAATTAATAAACTCTCAACTTGTTGCTTACTCCTCATTTAATATTTCAGAATTAATAATTGCTGTAGTTCATTGGGGGTCACATTGATCTGCAAGCAGCGTTAAGCTGGAATATTGAGTGAGGAAAGGGGGTAAAATAGGACTGGTTATTTACAACTAGCCCACACCTGCACAATAAGGCTGTTGTAGGAGTGCCACTAGCTCACACCTGCACGGTAAGGCTGTTGTAGGAGTGCCACTAGCCCACACCTGCACGGTAAGGCTGTTGGAGGAGTGCCACTAGCCCCACCTGCACGGTAAGGCTGTTGTAGGAGTGCCAATAGCCCACACCTGCACGGTAAGGCGTCGTAGACTGAATGAATGCTCAGCTGTGTCTGCAGGGAGATAACAGTGAGTATTTTTGCAGACGTATGCAGGAGTGATACCAGTTAATGTTCACGTATTGTTGCAGAAATATCCAGGGGTGATAGCAGTGAGTGTTGCACGTTATGTTGCAGTCGTATTCTAGGGTGATAACGGTGATTGTTGCACGTATTGTTGCAGAAGCATGCTGGGGTGATAGCAGTGCTCCAGGCCGGCTTCATCGGGGTGTGGGGAGAGTGGTACTTTACAGCTAACTATGGCAACAACGGTGTTGTCTCCTCCCAGGACTGGAAGAAGAGATACCAGGTGGTGAACCAGCTGCTCCAGGCACTTCCAGCATCCAGGTGGCTACCATTATGTTATCCTTATCCTTCACTACATCCAGGTGGATACCATAATGTTATCCTTATCTTTCACAACATCCAGATGGTTACCCTTGTGGTCCTTATCCTTCACAACATCCAGGTGGCTACCATTATGATCCTTATCCTTCACAACATCCAAGTGGCTACCATTACGTTATCCTTATCTTTCACCACATCCAGGTGGTTACCCTTGTGGTCCTTATCCTTCACAACATCCAGGTGGCTACTGTTATGATCCTTATTCTTCTCAACATCCAGGTGGTTACCTTTATGATCCTTATCCTTCACAACATCCAAGTGGCTACCATTATGATCCTTATCCTTCACAACATCCAAGTGGCTACCATTATGATCCTTATCCTTCACAACATCCAGGTGGTTACCATTCTGATCCTTATCCTTCACAACATCCAAGTGGCTACCATTATGCTAGTTATCCTTTACAATGGCAATGGAGAATGTAATGGACAACCTGTATAATGACAATGGAGAAATATACATAGGTAGAGGTGTAGCATGTATGGTAATTGAGATGTATACACAGGCAGGGGTGCAGCAGCTATGTTAATATAGATATGCACAGGTAGAGTTGTAGCAGGTATGTTAATGGAAATATATATACACAGGTAGAGGTGTAGCGGGAATGTTAATATAGATATATAAAGGTAGATGTGTAGGAGGTATGTTAATGGAGATATATACTGAAGTAGAGGTGTAGCAGGAATGGTAATAGAGATATATACATAGGTAGAGGTGTAGCAGGTATGGTAATGGAGATATATACCCAGGTAGAGGTGTAACAGGTATGGTAAAGGTAATATACACACAGGTAGAGGTGAGGTCGAGACTGGGTGAGTGTTAACGTGTAGCTCAGGTGAGGAACTAGTGACCCTCCCAGAGTGCGTCTCCACAACAAGCCAACTTCTGGATACCGATTTGTTTCATGGTGAACAGACGCATTAGGTGATACGAAACTCGCCCATACATTTCTGTCCCGCATAGGATTCGAATTCAAAATTCTGGATATGTTTCTTTTAACGTTTGTCTGTGGTACATATTCTTCCTCCTGACTAGGGACTTTCTTTGATAATTACTTATACTAACCTGGCATAACGTCAGGTCTACCAACCACTTACGTTTATCTGCAGAGTTATCAAGTCTTTGAGCAAGATTTATCCATTTTTATTGTTGTTGTGAATGCTACTGATGGGGAGGGGACCCCGAAGCCAAGAGTGCCACACTGGATTCGTTAATTAGTAAAATGCTTTCAAAATTAAATGTTTAAATCTCAAATTATTTTTTGATGCCATATGTTTTTATTATTAAAATTATTATTAATATAAACAGTTTTATAATAAATATTATTGAAAAACGTTCAAATATTATTTCCAATGGTTTTTGCAGGCAAATCCAACTGCGAACTCCATACTATAAGTGGAAGATTCTCGGGCGAGACTCGCCCATCAAATCGAGTGAAGCCTTCAGCAAAAGTCAAGTGAGTCACCCACTCGTCCTGCTTCTAGAACACACCAGTCACCCAGTAGACTACAGACAACCACACCCATCACTAGTGTAGACAACCACACCATCACTAGTGTAGACAACCACACCCATCACTAGTGTAGACAACCACACCCATCACTAGTGTAGACAACCACACCCATCACTAGTGTAGACAACCACACCCATCACTAGTGTAGACAACCACACCATCACTAGTGTAGACAACCACACTATCACTAGTGTAGACAACCACACTATCACTAGTGTAGACAACCACACCCATCACTAGTGTAGACAACCACACCCATCACTAGTGTAGACAACCACACCCATCACTAGTGTAGACAACCACACACATCACTAGTGTAGACAACCACACAATCGCTAGTGTAGACAACAACACTAACGCTAGTGTAGACAACAACACTAACGCTAGTGCAGACAAACACACAATCGCTAGTGTAGACAACCACACTAACACTAGTGCAGACAACCACACTATCACTAGAATAGAAAACCACACTATCACTAGTGTAGACAACCAACTATCACTAGTGTAGACAACCACACATGCGCTAGTTCAGACAACCACACTATCAATAGAGTAGACAAATACACTATCGCTAGTGCAGACAACCATACCATCATTAGTGCAGACAACCACACTATCGCTAGTGTAGACAACCACACTATCACTCGTGTAGACAACCACACTATCGCTAGTGTAGACAACCACACCCATCACTAGTGTAGACAACCACACTATCATTAGTGTAGACAACCACACCCATCACTAGTGTAGACAACCACACTAATCACTAGTGTAGACAACCACACCCATCACTAGTGTAGACAACCACACCCATCAATAGTGTAGACAACCACACCCATCACTAGTGTAGACAACCACACCCATCACAAGTGTGACAACCACACCCATCACTAGTGTTGACAACCACACACATCACTAGTGTAGACAACCACACTGTCGCTAGTGTAGACAACCACACAATCACTAGTGTAGACAACCAAACCCATCACTAGTGTAGACAACCACACTCATCACTAGTGTAGACAACCACACTATCACTAGTGTAGAAAACCACACCCATCACTAGTGCAGACAACCACACTATCACTAGTGTAGACAACCACACTGTCGCTATGTAGACAACCTCACTATCACTAGTGTAGACAACCACACTATCGCTAGTGTAGACAACCACACCCATTACAAGTGTAGACAACAAAACCCATCACTAGTGTAGACAACCACAACCATCACTAGTGCAGACAACCACACTCTCACTTGTGTAGACAACCACACTATCACTAGTGTAGACAACCACACTATCACTAGTGTAGACAACCACACCATCACTTGAGCACACAACCACACTATCGTTAGTGTAGACAACCACACTATCACTAGTGTACACAACCACACTATCACTAGTGTAGACAACCACACTATCACTAGTGTAGACAACCACACTATCACTAGTGTAGACAACCACACACATCACTAGTGAACAGAACCACACTATCACTAGTGTAGACAACCACACTATCACAAGTGTAGACAAGCACACTATCGCTAGTGCAGATAACCACACTATCACTAGTGTAGACAACCACATCCATCACTAGTGTAGACAACCACATCCATCACTAGTGTAGACAACCACACCATCACTAGTGTAGACAACCACACTATCACTAGTGTAGACAACCACACTATCACTAGTGTAGACAACCACACTATCACTAGTGTAGACAACCACACTATCACTAGTGTAGGCAACCACACCATCACTAGTGTAGACAACCACACTATCGCTAGTGCAGACAACCACACCCATCACTAGTGTAGACAACCACACTATCACTTGTGCACACAACCACACTATCACTAGTGTAGACAACCACACTATGACTAGTGTAGACAACCACACTATCACTAGTGTAGACAACCACACTATCACTAGTGTAGACAACCACACCCATCACTAGTGTAGACAACCACACCATCACTAGTGTAGACAACCACACCCATCGCTAGTGTAGACAACCACACCCATCACTAGTGTAGACAACCACACTGTCGCTAGTGCAGACAACCACACTGTCGCTAGTGCAGACAACCACACAATCACTAGTGTAGACAACCACACCCATCACTAGTGTAGACAACCACACTATCACTAGTGTAGACAACCACACCCATCACTAGTGCAGACAACCACACTGTCGCTAGTGTAGACAACCACACTGTCGCTAGTGTAGACAACCTCACTTTCACTTGTGTAGATAACCACACTATCACTAGTGTAGACAACCACACCCATTACAAGTGTAGACAACAAAACCCATCACTAGTGTAGACAACCACACCCATCACTAGTGCAGACAACCACACTATCACTAGTGTAGACAACCAGACTATCGCTAGTGTAGACAACCACACTATCGCTAGTGTAGACAACCACACTATCACTAGTGTAGACAACCACACCATCACTAGTGTAGACAACCACACTATCACTAGTGTAGACAACCACACTATCACTAGTGTAGACAACCACACTATCACTAGTGTAGACAACCACACTATCACTAGTGTAGACAACCACACTATCACTAGTGTAGACAACCACACTATCACTAGTGTAGACAACCACACTATCGCTAGTGCACACAACCACACTATCACTAGTGCACACAACCACACTATCACTAGTGCACACAACCACACTATCACTAGTGTAGACAACCACACTATCACTATTGTAGACAACCACACTAGTGTAGACAATCACACCCATCACTAGTGTAGACAACCACCCTATCACTAGTGTAGACAACCACACTATCACTAGTGTAGACAACCACACTCATCACTAGTGTAGACAACCACACTATCACTAGTGTAGACAACCACACTATCGCTAGTGTAGACAACCACACTATCACTAGTGTAGACAACCACACTATCACTAGTGTAGACAACCACACTATCACTAGTGTAGACAACCACACTATCACTAGTGTAGACAACCACACTATCACTAGTGTAGACAACCACACTATCACTAGTGCAGACAACCACACTATCACTAGTGTAGACAACCACACTATCACTAGTGTTGACAACCATACCATCACTTTTGTAGACAACCACACTATCACTAGTGTAGACAACCACACCCATCACTAGTGTAGACAACCACACCCATCACTAGTGTAGACAACCACACTATCACTAGTGTAGACAACCACACTATTACTAGTGTAGACAACCACACTATCACTAGTGTAGACAACCACACTATCACTAGTGTAGACAACCACACCCATCACTAGTGTAGACAACCACCCATCACTAGTGTAGACAACCACACCCACACTAGTGTAGACAACCACACCCATCACTAGTGTAGACAACCACACAAATCACTAGTGTAGACAACCACACCATCACTAGTGTAGACAAACCATACCCATCACTAGTGTAGACAACCACACTATCACTAGTGTAGACAACCACACTATCACTAGTGTAGACAACCACAACTATCGCTAGTAGACAACCACACTATCGCTAGTGCAGACAACCACACTATCAGCTTGTAGAAACCACACTATCGCTAGTGTAGACAACCACACTATCACTAGTGCAGACAACCACACTATCACTAGTGTAGACAACCACACCATCACTGTGCACACAACCACACTATCGCTAGTGCAGACAACCACACTATCACTAGTGTAGACAACCACACTATCACTAGTGCAGACAACCACACTATCACTAGTGTAGACAACCACACTATCACTAGTGTAGACAACCACACTATCACTAGTGTAGACAACACACTATCACTAGTGTAGACAACCACACTATCACTAGTGTAGACAACCACACATCACTAGTGTAGACAACCACACTATCACTAGTGTAGACAACCACACTATCACTAGTGTAGACAACCACACTATCACTAGTGCAGACAACCACACTATCACTAGTGTAGACAACCACACTATCGCTAGTGTAGACAACCACACTATCACTAGTGTAGACAACCACACTATCACTAGTGTAGACAACCACACTATCACTAGTGTAGACAACCACACTATCACTAGTGTAGACAACCACACTATCACTAGTGTAGACAACCACACTATCACTAGTGTAGACAACCACACTATCACTAGTGTAGACAACCACACAATCACTAGTGTAGACAACCCACCCATCACTAGTGTAGACAACCACACCCATCACTAGTGTAGACAACCACACCATCACTAGTGTAGACAACCACACCCATCACTAGTGTAGACAACCACACTATCACTAGTGTAGACAACCATACCACATCATAGTGTAGACAACCACCCATCACTAGTGTAGACAACCACACCATCACTAGTGTAGACAACCACACAATCACTAGTGTAGACAACCACACTATCATAGTGTAGACAACCACACTATCGCTAGTGCAGACAACCACACTATCACTAGTGTAGACAACCACACTATCGCTAGTGTAGACAACCACACTATCACTAGTGTAGACAACCAAACTATCACTAGTGTAGACAACCACACTATCACTAGTGCAGACAACCACACTATCGCTAGTGTAGACAACCACACTATCGCTAGTGTAGACAACCACACTATCACTAGTGCAGACAACCACACTATCGCTAGTGTAGACAACCACACTATCACTAGTGTAGACAACCACACTATCACTAGTGTAGACAACCACACTATCACTAGTGTAGACAACCACACTATCACTAGTGTAGACAACCACACTATCACTAGTGTAGACAACCACACTATCACTAGTGTAGACAACCACACTATCACTGGTGTAGACAACCACACTATCACTAGTGTAGACAACCACACTATCACTAGTGTAGACAACCCACACTATCGATAGTGTAGACAACCACACTTCGCTAGTGTAGACAACCACACTATCACTAGTGTAGACAACCACACTATCACTAGTGTAGACAACCACACTATCACTAGTGTAGACAACCACACTATCACTAGTGTAGACAACCACACTATCACTAGTGTAGACAACCACACTATCGCTAGTGTAGACAACCACACTATCATAGTGTAGACAACCACACTATCACTAGTGTAGACAACCACACTATCACTAGTGTAGACAACCACACTATCACTAGTGTAGACAACCACACTATCACTAGTGTAGACAACCACACTATCACTAGTGTAGACAACCACACTATCACTAGTGTAGACAACCACACTATCACTAGTGTAGACAACCACACCATCACTAGTGTAGACAACCACACTATCACTAGTGTAGACAACCACACTATCACTAGTGTAGACAACCACACTATCACTAGTGTAGACAACACCACCCATCACTAGTGTAGACAAACACACACCCATCACTAGTGTAGACAACACCCATCACTAGTGTAGACAACCACACCCTCACTAGTGTAGACAACCACACCCATCACTAGTGTAGACAACCACACCATCACTAGTGTAGACAACCACACCCATCACTAGTGTAGACAACCCACCCATCACTAGTGTAGACAACCACACCCATCACTAGTGTAGACAAACACACACATCACTAGTGTAGACAACCACACACATCACTAGTGTAGACAACCACACCATCACTAGTGTAGACAACCACACCCATCACTAGTGTAGACAACCACACACATCACTAGTGTAGACAACCACACACATCACTAGTGTAGACAACCACACCCATCACTAGTGTAGACAACCACACCCATCACTAGTGTAGAAACCACACTATCACTAGTGTAGACAACCACACCCATCACTAGTGTAGACAACCACACTATCACTAGTGTAGACAACCACACTATCACTAGTGTAGACACCACATATCACTAGTGTAGACAACCACACTATCACTAGTGTAGACAACCACACTTTCACTAGTGTAGACAACCACACTATCACTAGTGTAGACAACCACACTATCACTAGTGTAGACAACCACACTATCACTAGTGTAGACAACCACACTATCACTAGTGTAGACAACCACNTGCACCCACAAAAATTTCCATAGACCTCTCCATGGTACACGAGATATCGAACCCCTGACGTCAAATTACGCGTCACTCACTAAGCCTAGGCGTTCACAATTCACTGCGCCTATTTTCTGTATCTACGTCTGACAACGCCGGAAATCGCTCAAATCTTTACGTAATATTTAATTAATTACGTAATTATTAATTAATTATCTTTAAAATATTAGGTTTACACTTTAAATGAAATTTAATTGACTTCAAATTACGTAGTTTTCAAGCTTAATTTCACCTTAGCAACGGTTTCTCAATATTTCCGACATACCAATGATATATAACAGCTCCAAGGTGCGGCTCGCTCGGCCCGCATATGGCCGCACATGGCGCACATGGCCGCACATGGCCCACGCTGGCCCACATTCACCTGCGCTAATTTCCCTCGCCACTCGGTATAATTCGCACTACGAACACTGCACTTGTTTGGGATCCCGATGATTCAGTGATCCAGACTTGCATCTTAGCCGTCTCTCGTTGCGGGAATCTGGAAAGAAATAAACCCCACATGTGCCCCACAATGACCTAGTCCCTTTAATTAACTAAATCCAATGACTTGGACTCACCTGACCTTTCTTTCCTCCGTCTAGTAACCACCGTTCTCAACACCACCCGACGTCTACCATTTCCCGAACATTCCCTCACCAACTAAACCAGTAACACACTTCCTTCATATCACAAAGTGTTCCAAAACCTGTTTGCGCTGCCACAAAATATGTCGTCTATCAATTCCCAAACATTCCCTCACCAACCAAACCAGGAACACTATGAGGGGACAGATGGAAGGTATTTAAAGGCCGACGGGTTTTGTCATTTAATTACAAAAAATAGACTGACAAATAATAACATATTAACATACTCTATTAGGTAAATATACTTCCAATACCCATAAACCACTTGACCTCCGCGGTCACCACCCACACTCGTAACTTCCGCCTAAGTCCCTAATACGGAATGATTACTACAACGCTCCACACCCGGTTAGTCTTACATTCAATACTCACATACTGCAGACTTAACTTCCTCACTAAGATCACATCCGGTTCTCGCATAGTTGTCTGCTACACTTCGCTGCTGCCACAAACGGAGATCCCGAGGACTTCTCAGTTCAACTCCCACAATCAGACTGTCCTTAGCCAACCATGGCCTCAAAAATTTTACCCCCTCCTCTCAAGGAAGGTATAATCCGATTAACCTTATCCCTAGAAGCGGTAATCTTGTTCCTAGAAGCCTGAGTCCTCTTTCCAGGTATTATTAGTTTGGCTAAGTAGCTGCGGTCTTAATCCCTTGACCTTTCTTAGATATGTGATTCATAGTCTGTCTACTTAACATGTACTTCCACTCATCATTCGTTAAGTGTTGTAGTAATGATCCTCTAGCTAGTAATCCCTTCTAACTTGTGGATTACAACACTTCTACCAGTGACGAATTTTAGAGCTATAAACCGTACATATCAAATTTCGTTGGATGGCTGGCTACCTGGTTGATGGGGTTCTGGGAGTTCTTCTACTCCCCAAGCCCGGCCGAGGCCAGACTTGACTTGTGAAAGTTTGGTCCACCAGGCTGTTGCTTGGAGCGGCCCGCAGGCCCACATACCCACCACAGCCCGGTGGGTCCGGCACTCCTTGAAGTTAACAATCTAGTTTCCTCTTGAAGGTGTCCACGGTTGTTCCTTTAATATTTCTGATGCTCGCTGGTAGGACGTTGAACAACCGTGGACCTCTGATGTTCATACAGTGTTCTCTGATTGTGCCCATGGCACCTCTGCTCTTCACTAGTTCTATTCTGCATTTTCTTCCATATCGTTCACTCCAGTACGTTATTTTACTGCGCAGATTTGGGACCTGTCCCTCCAGTATTTTCCATGTGTATATTATTTGGTATCTCTCTCGTCTCCTTTCTAGTGAGTACATTTGGAGAGCTTTGAGACGATCCCAATAATTTAGGTGCTTTATCTCGTCTATGCGTGCCGTATATGTTCTCTGTATTCCCTCAATTTCAGCAATCTCTCCTGCTCTGAAGAGGGAGCAGGAGTGTGTCATATATAGAGCAAATAGTGTCATATTTGCAAAGTGGGAAGCGAGTGCTGACCAGTACTCAAGACGGGACAATACAAGTGATTTGAAGAGTATAACCATTGTGATGGGATCTCTGGACTTGAAGGTTCTCGTAATCCATCCTATCATTTTTCTGGCTGACGCAATACTTGCTTGGTTATGCTCCCTAAACGTTAGGTCGTCGGACATCATTATTCCCAAATCCTTGAAATGCTGTTTTCCTACTATGGGCAGATTCGATTGTGTTTTGTACCCTGTATTACTTTTAAGATCCTCATTTTTGCCGTATCTGAGTACCTGGAATTTATCACCGTTAAACATAATGTTATTTTCTGCTGCCCAATCGAAAACGTTGTTAAAATTGGTTTGTAGTTTATCAATGTCTTCAGCAGAGGTAATTTTCATGCTTTTTTTGTATCATCTGCAAAGGATGACACGAAGCTGTGACTTGTGTTTTTGTCTATGTCTGATATGAGAATAAGGAACAGCAGTGTTGCAAAGACTGTACCTTGAGGTACAGAGCTTTTAACTGCGCTCGGACTCGATTTTACTTGATTGACTGTTACTTTGTGTTCTGCTCGACAGGAAATTGAGTATCCAGCGTCCTACTTTACCAGTTATACCCATTGACCTCATTTTGTGTACAATCACTCCATGGTCACATTTGTCGAATGCCTTTGCAAAATCTGTGTATACGACATCTGCATTATGTTTTTCCCTCTAATGCCTCAGTGATTTTGTCATAGTGATCAAGTAGCTGTGAGAGGCATGATCTTCCTGCTCTAAATCCATGTTGGCCTGGATTGTGGAGGTCATTGGTTTCCATGAATCTAGTGACCTGACTCCTGATCACTCTCTCAAATACTTTTATTATGTGGGACGTTAGTGCAACTGGTCTATAATTCTTTGCCAATGCTTTGCTACCACCCTTGAGTAGAGGGTTGTTGTTGTTAAAGATTAAGCCACCCAAGAGGTGGCACGGGCATGAATAGCCCGTAAGTGGTGGCCCTTATGAGCCATTAACAGTATCGAGAGATGATACTGGAGATCTGTGGAGGTGCGACTGCACCCTGCGTGACGGGAGATGTCTCCCGGACCAAATGGTGACCAAATGGTGAGTAGAGGGGCAATGTCTGCTGCTTTAAGCGCATCTGGTATCTCCCCTGTGTCCAAGCTCTTCCTCCACACTATACTGAGTGCCTGTGCTACTGGCACTTTGCATTTCTTTATAAATATTGAATTCCATGAGTCTGGACCCGGGGCTGAGTGCATGGGCATAGTGTCAATTTCTCTTTCAAAATCTGCCACACTCGTGCTGATATCAGTTATATTTACAGGTGTTTGAGTATCATTCATAAAGAAATTGTCCGAATCTTCCACTTTCATGCTGAGTATTGGAGTGCTAAACATGTCCTCATACTGCTTTTTTAGGATTTCACTAATTTCTTTTGTCATCCTCAGTGTATGAACCTTCACTAATACGAATAGGTCCAATACTGGCAGTGGTTTTCGCTTTTGATTTAGCATATGTGAAGAAATATTTTGTGTTTTTCTTTATTTCTTGAATTGCTTTCTGTTCTAGATGCCTTTCTTCAGTCTGATAGGAATGCTTCAGTCTCTGTTCGATTTGATGTTGACCAGACCACACACTAGAAGGTGAAGGGACGACGACGTTTCGGTCCGTCCTGAACCATTCTCAAGTCGATTGTGAATGGTCACAATCGACTTGAGAATGGTCCAGGACGGACCGAAACGTCGTCGTCCCTTCACCTTCTAGTGTGTGGTCTGGTCAACATACTTTAGCCACGTTATTGTGACTCATCGCCTGCATCTGTTCGATTTCTTTAATCTCCCTGTTTAAATTATTTCTTCTTTGTATGGAGAGTCGTGTCTGCTTAAGCATTTCCGTTAATTTCTTCCTCCTTTTGTAATGTCGTCTGCGTTCTCTTTCTACATTGGACCTCTTTCTGGCTTTCCTCAAAGGAACATGTTTCAGACAGACTTCATATGCTTCAGAAGTCAGTTTTTCTATTCCTTGTGTAGGATTTTTATTTCTTAGAACATTTTCCCATTGAATGTTTGTAAGTTCCCTGTTTATTTTCTCCCAGTCTATACTTTTATTATTAAAATTGAATTTATTGAACAGCCCTTCTCGCTTGTTGTTTCTCTTGGGCTACTACCGTTATTAATGTTAGTTTGCACTTCAATGAGCTTGTGGTCCGAGTACGTAGTGTCTGAGACAGTAATGTCTCTGATTAGCTCCTCACTGTTCGTGAATGTCAGGTCCAGCGTGTTTTCGTTCCTAGTTGGTTCTGTAATCTGCTGACTGAGCGAGAATTTGTCACAGAATCTCACTAGTTCTCTGACCTGTGGTTGGTTATTTCTAGGTTGACTTCCTGCTATAATGTTATTGTTTATTATTCTATTTATTATTTCTTATTGATATCTGGTACTTTTGCTATTTATTCTACCTTGATTCCAAGTACCTCTACCACCTCATTGGACGAGTTCAGGAGCTCTGTGCATGCCAGCTCCTCTTTAATATACAGACCTACTCCTCCACTTGACCTAATTACTCTGTCACATCTATATAGATTATAATTTGGAATCCAGATTCCACTATCCATGTGGTCTTTTGTGTGGGTTTCTGTAAATGCACCAAATATTGAGTTCGATTCTATTGGGAGGCCATTTATGAACTTAGCTTTATTTCTCGAATTTGGTTTCAAGCCTTGTATGTTTGCAAATATGAATGATTTCCCACATTGCTTGTCACTTCTGGTGGGCTTTGGTAGCTCTCCCCCCCCCCACCTCTACCCAGGTCCAGGGTGTGTTGTTTTGGAAGTGATTCGTCCAGTTTTGGTAGTAGGACGGGTGTTGTGTGGTGTAGTACCTGTGTGCTTGTTGATAATTTGTATTCCAGTCTTGTGGGTATCTCCCTTCCCCTCTGTAATCCTGTAGTGGTTCCATCTGACTGTTCCTCTCTCTTATATTTTCTACTGTTTCTGCCTTCCTCTAAAAAATTGCCAGTAGTGTCATATTGATCTTCCCTACATTACTATATTGATGCCTACATTACGTCTTCCCAATACTCCCAAACACTCGCAACACATCTCCATTGTCTGATGTATTGTATTGTATTTGTGCTTCACTGTATGGATCACTTGTTGATGTCAGTCCTTTTAACTCTTTATAAAATTATATGTATATATTTATATATTTAATATTTATAATATGTATACCGTATGTTTGTAATATTATGTATGTTATTTTGTTCAAACTTTATGGCAGGTACTTAGCGTAGGGTAGGGAAGCTGGTCCCCGGTGCGGTACAGTTGCCCTCTTGTTGTATCAGGTTGATGTCACCAGTTTCCAGTTACTCGATTTATAACACTGATTTATTCTTTGCTTATATTCTTACAAGGAATTTTCTGCCTAATTTCCGGCTTGCAATGGTACTCACTCACTTTATTACTAATTCCTAGATCCACATTTCCATATTACACTATATATTTTCCATATTTTTATCACTGTGGGACGTGCCCTGGGGTAGGCCTCGTGGCGTGTGTAAACACAGCCTAGCTGATTCCGCCTCTTGCCATTATTCTATATTTCTAGTATTCTATATTTATAATATTCTATGCACGATTTTCCTACACAACTTATATGTGTGTTGTGATACCCGTTCCACTTCACTGTTCCACGAATCACTGTTCACTATTTTTTCCTCAAATCGCCTACACGCATGTACACAAAGCCTCGTGCACTGTCTCCCACGTAGTCCCCCGTTTATTCTCTATTGAACACAAAGTTCCATTGTTAATGACTGTTTTCAATTTTCCAGCGGGTCACTATGCACTTTGTGATGTCTGTAATCAGTAATCCATGGCTGTAGTCCTAAGAAATCCCGATTAATGTCACGATTTTAACGGAGCGCACACTGCACGTCTTTCCTCTCCCTCGACCTCGACTAGGCTAGCAGCTGTTCCCACGAGGGTTTGTTTCTGTTTTTTTTCCAGTTACATGAGATTTCTGTCAAGGGGAACAGACCCTTATAAACATGCCTAGTCCTAGCTGGGTACTTGATTAGTTGATACCATGGAGGCCTAGAAGGTGGGGTTAGGCTCTTGGCCCTTGTTGGCTGAGAGCTCAAGAGGCCGAGTCCCCCAGGGTAGCGCCCATTGGCCCAGCTTCAACAATCCCATTGGCCAAGCTTCCAGAGCACCCAGTTGTGTTTAAATCCATTGGCTATAGGCTTGGATAGGAGGGGTTAATTGGACCTAAGGAACTTAGAAATGGGAGGAGCCTGTTCCTACTGGGAGAGTTTAAGACAATATTAAAGTTAGTGTGTCTTGGGGCTTCAACTGGGGTGCAGGTCAGGTGACGTGACCTGGGGGCAGCCACTCAACATCTGGGCCTGTTTTGCAGTATTGAAGGTAATTGTGAACTTGAGATTTCATGTTTATTTGGCATGACATTCTGTTGCCTCGAAAGGATTTAGAGTAGGATATATTTTCAATTTTGATTTGAATATGCGTGTTTCAAATAAATAAAGTGTATTAATGTATTTGTGTTTAGTTATCTGTTCCTTTTTGTTTAATGCTGGGTCATTTTTTGTGTTTTTTTTATGTACGGTACTAGGAACTCCCCGGTGTTCTCCTCCATTTTATGGATATTAGAGTTGCCCTTGAATCTTCAATCAGTAAAGTAAAGCTTACATTAATAATTCTCAAGCATTCCTTACCAGGTCCCTTATACCCTTGACTTCATGATTATTGGCTTCTACACTCCCAGGGTAGTCAACAAAAGACACATTCAGATTCTGGACAGGGACGTGGTGGCAGTGTTTAATGAGTTTTTATTCCTTAATTTTAAATTAATAAACTCTCAACTTGTTGCTTACTCCTCATTTAATATTTCAGAATTAATAATTGCTGTAGTTCATTGGGGGTCACATTGATCTGCAAGCAGCGTTAAGCTGGAATATTGAGTGAGGAAAGGGGGTAAAATAGGACTGGTTATTTACAACTAGCCCACACCTGCACGGTAACGCTGTTGGAGGAGCGCCACTAGCCCACACCTGCCGGTAAGGCTGTTGGAGGAGTGCCACTAGCCCACAGCTGCACAATAAGGCTGTTGTAGGAGTGCCACTAGCTCACACCTGCACGGTAAGGCTGTTGTAGGAGTGCCACTAGCCCACACCTGCACGGTAAGGCTGTTGGAGGAGTGCCACTAGCCCCACCTGCACGGTAAGGCTGTTGTAGGAGTGCCACTAGCCCACACCTGCACGGTAAGGCTGTTGGAGGAGTGCCACTAGCCCCACCTGCACGGTAAGGCTGTTGTAGGAGTGCCAATAGCCCACACCTGCACGGTAAGGCGTCGTAGACTGAATGCTCAGCTGTGTCTGCAGGGAGATAACAGTGAGTATTTTTGCAGACGTATGCAGGAGTGATAACAGTTAATGTTCACGTATTGTTGCAGAAATATCCAGGGGTGATAGCAGTGAGTGTTGCACGTTATGTTGCAGTCGTATTCTAGGGTGATAACGGTGATTGTTGCACGTATTGTTGCAGAAGCATGCTGGGGTGATAGCAGTGCTCCAGGCCGGCTTCATCGGGGTGTGGGGAGAGTGGTACTTCACAGCTAACTATGGCAACAACGGTGTTGTCTCCTCCCAGGACTGGAAGAAGAGATACCAGGTGGTGAACCAGCTGCTCCAGGCACTTCCAGCATCCAGGTGGCTACCATTATGTTATCCTTATCCTTCACTACATCCAGGTGGATACCATAATGTTATCCTTATCTTTCACAACATCCAGATGGTTACCCTTGTGGTCCTTATCCTTCACAACATCCAGGTGGCTACCATTATGATCCTTATCCTTCACAACATCCAAGTGGCTACCATTACGTTATCCTTATCTTTCACCACATCCAGGTGGTTACCCTTGTGGTCCTTATCCTTCACAACATCCAGGTGGCTACTGTTATGATCCTTATTCTTCTCAACATCCAGGTGGTTACCATTATGATCCTTATCCTTCACAACATCCAGGTGGCTACCATTATGATCCTTATCCTTCACAACATCCAGGTGGTTACCATTCTGATCCTTATCCTTCACAACATCCAAGTGGCTACCATTATGCTAGTTATCCTTTACAATGGCAATGGAGAATGTAATGGACAACCTGTATAATGACAATGGAGAAATATACATAGGTAGAGGTGTAGCATGTATGGTAATTGAGATGTATACACAGGCAGGGGTGCAGCAGCTATGTTAATATAGATATGCACAGGTAGAGTTGTAGCAGGTATGTTAATGGAAATATATATACACAGGTAGAGGTGTAGCGGGAATGTTAATATAGATATATAAAGGTAGATGTGTAGGAGGTATGTTAATGGAGATATATACTGAAGTAGAGGTGTAGCAGGAATGGTAATAGAGATATATACATAGGTAGAGGTGTAGCAGGTATGGTAATGGAGATATATACCCAGGTAGAGGTGTAACAGGTATGGTAAAGGTAATATACACACAGGTAGAGGTGAGGTCGAGACTGGGTGAGTGTTAACGTGTAGCTGAGGTGAGGAACTAGTGACCCTCCCAGAGTGCGTCTCCACAACAAGCCAACTTCTGGATACCGATTTGTTTCATGGTGAACAGACGCATTAGGTGATACGAAACTCGCCCATACATTTCTGTCCCGCATAGGATTCGAATTCAAAATTCTGGATATGTTTCTTTTAACGTTTGTCTGTGGTACATATTCTTCCTCCTGACTAGGGACTTTCTTTGATAATTACTTATACTAACCTGGCATAACGTCAGGTCTACCAACCACTTACGTTTATCTGCAGAGTTATCAAGTCTTTGAGCAAGATTTATCCATTTTTATTGTTGTTGTGAATGCTACTGATGGGGAGGGGACCCCGAAGCCAAGAGTGCCACACTGGATTCGTTAATTAGTAAAATGCTTTCAAAATTAAATGTTTAAATCTCAAATTATTTTTGATGCCATATGTTTTTATTATTAAAATTATTATTAATATAAACAGTTTTATAATAAATATTATTGAAAAACGTTCAAATATTATTTCCAATGGTTTTTGCAGGCAAATCCAACTGCGAACTCCATACTATAAGTGGAAGATTCTCGGGCGAGACTCGCCCATCAAATCGAGTGAAGCCTTCAGCAAAAGTCAAGTCAGTCACCCACTCGTCCTGCTTCTAGAACACACCAGTCACCCAGTAGACTACAGACAACCACACCCATCACTAGTGTAGACAACCACACCCATCACTAGTGTAGACAACCACACCATCACTAGTGTAGACAACCACACCCATCACTAGTGTAGACAACCACACCCATCACTAGTGTAGACAACCACACCCATCACTAGTGTAGACAACCACACCATCACTAGTGTAGACAACCACACCCATCACTAGTGTAGACAACCACACCCATCACTAGTGTAGACAACCACACCCATCACTAGTGTAGACAACCACACCCATCACTAGTGTAGACAACCACACCCATCACTAGTGTAGACAACCACACCATCACTAGTGTAGACAACCACACCCATCACTAGTGTAGACAACCAACCCATCACTAGTGTAGACAACCACACCATCACTAGTGTAGACAACCACACCCATCACTAGTGTAGACAACCACACCATCACTAGTGTAGACAACCACACTATCACTAGTGTAGACAACCACACTATCACTAGTGTAGACAACCACACCCATCACTAGTGTAGACAACCAACCCATCACTAGTGTAGACAACCACACCATCACTAGTGTAGACAACCACACCCATCACTAGTGTAGACAACCACACCATCACTAGTGTAGACAACCACACCATCACTAGTGTAGACAACCACACCATCACTAGTGTAGACAACCACACCCATCACTAGTGTAGACAACCACACCATCACTAGTGTAGACAACCACACCCATCACTAGTGTAGACAACCACACCCATCACTAGTGTAGACAACCACACCCATCACTAGTGTAGACAACCACACCCATCACTAGTGTAGACAACCACACCCATCACTAGTGTAGACAACCACACCCATCACTAGTGTAGACAACCACACCATCACTAGTGTAGACAACCACACCATCACTAGTGTAGACAACCACACCCATCACTAGTGTAGACAACCACACCATCACTAGTGTAGACAACCACACCCATCACTAGTGTAGACAACCACACCCATCACTAGTGTAGACAACCACACCCATCACTAGTGTAGACAACCACACCCATCACTAGTGTAGACAACCACACCCATCACTAGTGTAGACAACCACACCATCACTAGTGTAGACAACCACACTATCACTAGTGTAGACAACCACACTATCACTAGTGTAGACAACCACACCCATCACTAGTGTAGACAACCACACCCATCACTAGTGTAGACAACCACACCATCACTAGTGTAGACAACCACACACATCACTAGTGTAGACAACCACACAATCGCTAGTGTAGACAACACACTATCGCTAGTGTAGACAACCACACTAACGCTAGTGCAGACAAACACACAATCGCTAGTGTAGACAACCACACTAACACTAGTGCAGACAACCACACTATCACTAGTGTAGAAAACCACACTATCACTAGTGTAGACAACCACTATCACTAGTGTAGACAACCACACATCGCTAGTTCAGACAACCACACTATCACTAGTGTAGACAACCACACAATCGCTAGTGCAGACAACCACACTATCAATAGTGTAGACAACCACACTATCGCTAGTGCAGACAACCACACCATCACTAGTGCAGACAACCACACTATCACTAGTGTAGACAACCACACTATCACTAGTGTAGACAACCACACTATCGCTAGTGTAGACAACCACACCCATCACTAGTGTAGACAACCACACTATCACTAGTGTAGACAACCACACCCATCACTAGTGTAGACAACCACACCCATCACTAGTGTAGACAACCACACCCATCAATAGTGTAGACAACCACACCCATCACTAGTGTAGACAACCACACCCATCACTAGTGTAGACAACCACACCCATCACTAGTGTAGACAACCACACCCATCACTAGTGTAGACAACCACACCCATCACTAGTGTTGACAACCACACCCATCACTAGTGTTGACAACCACACACATCACTAGTGTAGACAACCACACTGTCGCTAGTGCAGACAACCACACAATCACTAGTGTAGACAACCAAACCCATCACTAGTGTAGACAACCACACTCATCACTAGTGTAGACAACCACACTATCACTAGTGTAGAAAACCACACCCATCACTAGTGCAGACAACCACACTATCACTAGTGTAGACAACCACACTGTCGCTAGCGTAGACAACCTCACTATCACTTGTGTAGACAACCACACTATCGCTAGTGTAGACAACCACACCCATTACAAGTGTAGACAACAAAACCCATCACTAGTGTAGACAACCACAACCATCACTAGTGCAGACAACCACACTCTCACTTGTGTAGACAACCACACTATCACTAGTGTAGACAACCACACTATCACTAGTGTAGACAACCACACCATCACTTGAGCACACAACCACACTATCGTTAGTGTAGACAACCACACTATCACTAGTGTAGACAACCACACTATCACTAGTGTAGACAACCACACTATCACTAGTGTAGACAACCACACACATCACTAGTGACAGAACCACACTATCACTAGTGTAGACAACCACACACATCACTAGTGAGACAACCACACTATCACTAGTGTAGACAACCACACTATCACTAGTGTAGACAACCACACTATCACTAGTGTAGACAACCACACTATCACTAGTGTAGACAACCACACCATCACTAGTGTAGACAACCACACTATCACTAGTGTAGACAACCACACTATCACTAGTGTAGACAACCACACTATCACTAGTGTAGACAACCACACTATCACTAGTGTAGACAACCACACCATCACTAGTGTAGACAACCACACTATCACTAGTGTAGACAACCACACCCATCACTAGTGTAGACAACCACACTATCACTAGTGTAGACAACCACACTATCACTAGTGTAGACAACCACACTATCACTAGTGTAGACAACCACACTATCACTAGTGTAGACAACCACACTATCACTAGTGTAGACAACCACACCCATCACTAGTGTAGACAACCACACTATCACTAGTGTAGACAACCACACCCATCACTAGTGTAGACAACCACACTATCACTAGTGTAGACAACCACACTATCACTAGTGTAGACAACCACACTATCACTAGTGTAGACAACCACACTATCACTAGTGTAGACAACCACACCCATCACTAGTGTAGACAACCACACTATCACTAGTGTAGACAACCACACTATCACTAGTGTAGACAACCACACTATCACTAGTGTAGACAACCACACCATCACTAGTGTAGACAACCACACTATCACTAGTGTAGACAACCACACTATCACTAGTGTAGACAACCACACTATCACTAGTGTAGACAACCACACTATCACTAGTGTAGACAACCACACTATCACTAGTGTAGACAACCACACTACATCACTAGTGTAGACAACCACACTATCACTAGTGTAGACAACCACACTATCACTAGTGTAGACAACCACACTATCACTAGTGTAGACAACCACACTATCACTAGTGTAGACAACCACACTATCACTAGTGTAGACAACCACACTATCACTAGTGTAGACAACCACACTATCACTAGTGTAGACAACCACACTATCACTAGTGTAGACAACCACACTATCACTAGTGTAGACAACCACACTATCACTAGTGTAGACAACCACACTATCACTAGTGTAGACAACCACACTATCACTAGTGTAGACAACCACACTATCACTAGTGTAGACAACCACACTATCACTAGTGTAGACAACCACACTATCACTAGTGTAGACAACCACACTATCACTAGTGTAGACAACCACACTATCACTAGTGTAGACAACCACACTATCACTAGTGTAGACAACCACACTATCACTAGTGTAGACAACCCACACTAGTGTAGACAACCACACTATCACTAGTGTAGACAACCACACTATCACTAGTGTAGACAACCACACTATCACTAGTGTAGACAACCACACTATCACTAGTGTAGACAACCACACTATCACTAGTGTAGACAACCACACTATCACTAGTGTAGACAACCACACTATCACTAGTGTAGACAACCACACTATCACTAGTGTAGACAACCACACTATCACTAGTGTAGACAACCACACTATCACTAGTGTAGACAACCACACTATCACTAGTGTAGACAACCACACTATCACTAGTGTAGACAACCACACTATCACTAGTGTAGACAACCACACTATCACTAGTGTAGACAACCACACTATCACTAGTGTAGACAACCACACTATCACTAGTGTAGACAACCACACTATCACTAGTGTAGACAACCACACTATCACTAGTGTAGACAACCACACTATCACTAGTGTAGACAACCACACTATCACTAGTGTAGACAACCACACTATCACTAGTGTAGACAACCACACTATCACTAGTGTAGACAACCACACTATCACTAGTGTAGACAACCACACTATCACTAGTGTAGACAACCACACCCATCACTAGTGTAGACAACCACACCCATCACTAGTGTAGACAACCACACCCATCACTAGTGTAGACAACCACACCCATCACTAGTGTAGACAACCACACAATCACTAGTGTAGACAACCACACCCATCACTAGTGTAGACAACCACACCCATCACTAGTGTAGACAACCACACCATCACTAGTGTAGACAACCACACTATCACTAGTGTAGACAACCACACTATCACTAGTGTAGACAACCACACTATCACTAGTGTAGACAACCACACTATCACTAGTGTAGACAACCACACTATCACTAGTGTAGACAACCACACTCATCACTAGTGTAGACAACCACACTATCACTAGTGTAGACAACCACACCATCACTAGTGTAGACAACCACACTATCACTAGTGTAGACAACCACACTATCGCTAGTGTAGACAACCACACTATCGCTAGTGTAGACAACCACACTATCACTAGTGTAGACAACCACACTATCACTAGTGTAGACAACCACACTATCACTAGTGTAGACAACCACACTATCACTAGTGTAGACAACCACACTATCACTAGTGTAGACAACCACACTATCACTAGTGTAGACAACCACACTATCACTAGTGTAGACAACCACACTATCACTAGTGTAGACAACCACACTATCACTAGTGTAGACAACCACACTATCACTAGTGTAGACAACCACACTATCACTAGTGTAGACAACCACACTATCACTAGTGTAGACAACCACACTATCACTAGTGTAGACAACCACACTATCACTAGTGTAGACAACCACACTATCACTAGTGTAGACAACCACACTATCACTAGTGTAGACAACCACACTATCACTAGTGTAGACACCACACTATCACTAGTGTAGACAACCACACTATCACTAGTGTAGACAACACACCCATCACTAGTGTAGACAACCACACCCATCACTAGTNTTTTAGGAAATCATATTCTTTAATTTCTTTAGAGGAATTCTGAAGTGTCAGATATATCGCTTAAATTATATGTGGAAGAATTCCGTATTATTAGGTATATCTTATTTCTTTACGAAGAAGATCTCTACGTTGTAATTGCCTTTCAGCTCCTGAGTCCACGTCAAGCAAGGAGCTAGACTTCCCACTTTCACGTACAACGATTTGCCAGACGCAACCCGTCGTCAGTGGAATGTGGCGACCGATTTCACATCTCTTAATTTTACAGCTAAGCTGTTAATTGTTGTTGTAGAGAAATACCTTGTAGTTACATTAATGATCTCCTAATGAGATCAATACTACTAACCCATTGATTTGACCATATACTTGGTCATACTACTGTAGTATTTTGAGGTACATTTGCCTCTAATTAGTATTATTATAATCCATTTAATTTGCATTCATATTATTATTACTCTGGCGAAGAGCCAGCGCCAGAATCATGCTTGGGATATATTAATCTTTTGCCTGTAACCCACATTTTTAGAAATGTTAATTTGACTCATACTATATAGTCCCTTTAATATTCAATGTATTATTAATTAATAACATCCATAGGACACTAGTTCATGGAATTAATATCAAACCACTTGCTCTACCTAGTTTTCCACTTTTTCACAAAAAGTGGCGGTCATTTGTAGCTATCGAAAATAGTATAAATTTAAATGAATTACATGAGTCATGTTTTCCCACACCATATAGTGAGCTTAAGACAATATGGTGAGATTGTCGTGCCTGGTAAAGTTATCACAATATAGTGAGATTGTCTTGTATGGTGAGTATAACACTATATGGTGAGATTGTCTTGTATGTTGATCTTAACACAATATATTGAGATTGTCTTGGAAGAAGGATTGGTGAGGCACATAACAAGGATTGGTGAGCTTAACATCATATGTGAATTTGTTTTTTATGGAGATCTTAACAGAATATGGGGAGATTGTCTTGCATGATGGTATATTAGACTTAGCACAATATGGTGAGCTTAACAAAATATTGTGAGATTGTCGTGCCTGGAAAGCTTAACACAATATGGTGAGATTGTTTTGCATAGTGAGCTTAACACAATAATGTGAGAATGTCTTTCATGGTAAGCTTAATACAATATGGTGAGCTTAACACCATTTTGTGAGCTTAACACCATATGGTGAGCTTAACACAATATGGTGAGATTGTTTTATATTGTAAGACTAACACAATATGGTGAGATTGTCTTGTATACGAGCTTAACACAATGTGGTTAGATTGTCTTTTATTGTGAGCCTATCACAATATAGTGAGATTGTTTTGCATTATGAGCTTAATACGATATGGTGAGATTGTCTTGTGTGGTGAGCTTAAACAAATATGGTGAGATTGTTGCGCCTGGTTAGTTTCACACAATATGGTGAGATTTTATTGCATGGTGAGCTTAACACAATACTGGGATATTGTCATATACAGAGAGCGTAACACTATATGGTGAGTTTGTCTTGGTTGGTATGCTTAACACAGTATTGTGAGATTTTCTTATACAGTGAGTTTATTAATATGTTGAGCTTTACACAATAGTAAGCCGAGTGTGAAATAACAGTACCTGAGTGTGATATAACAGTACCTGAGTGTGATATAACAGTACCTGAGTGTGATATAACAGTACCTGAGTGTGATATAACAGTACCTGAGTATGATATAACAGTACCTGAGTGTGATATAACAGTACCTGAGTGTGATATAACAGTACCTGAGTGTGATATAACAGTACCTGAGTGTGATATAACAGTACCTGAGTATGATATAACAGTACCTTAGTGTGATATAACAGTACCTGAGTGTGATATAACAGTACCTGAGTATGATATAACAGTACCTGAGTGTGATATAGCAGTACCTGAGTGTGATATAACAGAACCTGAGTGTGATATAACAGAACACCACCAGACCTCACCATACAGCACCAGACCTAACCAAACAGCACCAGACCTCACCATACACCACCAGACCTCACCATACAGCACCAGACCTCAGTATACAGCACCAGACCTCACCCATACAGCACCAGACCTCACCATACAGCACCAGACCTCACCAAACAGCACCAGACCTCACCATAAAGCACCAGACCTCAGTATACAGCACCAGACCTCACCCATACAGCACCGGACCTCACCAAACAGCACCAGACCTCACCATACAGCACCAGACCTCACCCATACAGCACCGGACCTCACCAAACAGCACCAGACCTCACCATACAGCACCAGACCTCATCCATACAGCACAAGACTTCACCATACAGCACCAGACCTCACCATACACCACCACACAGCACCAGACCTCACCATGCAGCACCAGACTTCACCATACAGAACCAGACCTCTCCATACAGCACCAGACCTCACCATACAGCACCAGACCTCACCATACAACACCAGACCTCACCATACAGCACCAGACGTCACCATACAGCACCAGACGTCACCATACACCATCAGACCTCACCATACACCATCAGACCGCACCATACACCACCAGAACTCACCATATACCACCAGACCTCACCATACAGCACCAGACCTCACCACACAGCATCAAACCTAACCATAAACCACCAGACCTCACTATGCAGCACCAGACCTCACCATACACCGCCAGACCTCACCATACAGCACCAGACGTCACCATACAGCACCAGACGTCACCATACACCATCAGACCTCACCATACACCACCAGACCTCACCATACACCACCAGACCTCACCATATACCACCAGACCTCACCATACAGCACCAGACCTCACCACACAGCATCAAACCTAACCATAAACCACCAGACCTCACTATGCAGCACCAGACCTCACCATACACCGCCAGACTTCACCATACAGAAACAGACCTCACCATTCAGCACCAGACCTCACCATACAGCACCAGATCTCACCATGCACCACCAGATGTCACTATACACAAACCAGACGTCACCATACATTACTAGACATCACCATTCACCACACAATACCAGACCTCACCAAATAGCATCAGACCTCACCATACAACACTAGACCTCACCACACAGCATAAGACCTCCCCATTCACCACCGGACTTCACCATACAGCACCAGATCTCACCATACAGTACCAGACCTCACCATACGGCACCAGACATCACCATACAGCACTAGACCTCACCATACACCACCAGACCTCATAATACTGTACCAGACCTCACCATACGGCACCAGACCTCACTATACAGCATGAGACCTCACCATACAGCACCAGACCTCACCATACTGTACCAGACCTCACAATACAGCACCAGACCTCACCATACAGCACCAGACCTCACCATACAGCACCAGAACTCACCATACAGCCCCCGACCTGACCATACAGCATCAGATCTCACCATACACCACCAGACCTCACCATACAGCACCAGACCTCACCATACAGCACCAGACCTCACCGTACACCACCAGACCTCACCATACAGCACCAGACCTCACCATACAGCACCAGACCTCACCATACAGCACCAGACCTCACCATACAGCACCAGACCTCACCATACAGCACCAGACCTCACCATACAGCATCAGACCTCACCATACACCACCAGACCTCACCATACAGCACCAGACCTCACCATACACCACCAGACCTCACCGTACAGCACCAAACCTCACCATACACCACCAACCTCACCATACATCACCAGACCTCACCATACACCACCAGACCTAACATATAGCACCAGACCTCACCATACAGCACCAGACCTCACTATATAGCCGCAGACCTCACCATATAGCCCCACCCCTCCCCATACAGCACCAGACCTCACCACACACCACCAAACCTCACCATACAGCACCAGACCTCACCATACAGCACCAGACCTCACCATACAGCACCAGATCTCACCATACAGCACCAGACCTCACCATACAGCACCAGACCTCGCCATACAGCACCAGACCTCACTATATAGCCGCAGACCTCACCATATAGCCCCACCCCTCCCCATACAGCACCAGACCTCACCACATACCACCAAACCTCACCATACAGCACCAGACCTCACCATACAGCACCAGACCTCGCCATACAGCACCAGACCTCACCATACAGCACCAGACCTCGCCATACAGCACCAGACCTCACCATACAGCACCAGACCTCGCCATACAGCACCAGACCTCACCATACAGCACCAGACCTCGCCATACAGCACCAGACCTCACCATACAGCACCAGACCTCACCATAAAGCAACAGACCTCACCATACAGCACCAGACCTCACCATGCAGCACCAGACCTCACCATACAGCACCAGACCTCACCATACAGCACCAGACCTCACCATACAGCACCAGACTTCACCATACAGCACCAGCCCTCACCATACAGCACCAGACCTAACCATCCACCACTAGTCCTCACCATACAGCACCAGCACCAGTCCTCACCATACAGCACCCAGCACCAACACAATGAGGGCAGATTGTCTTGAATGGTGGGCTTACCACAATTTGGTGAGATTATCTTGCATAGTGATCTTAACAAAATATAGTGAGAGTGTCATGCATGGTGAGCCTAACACAATTTGGTGAGCTTAACTCAATATGGTGAGACTGTTTAGCATGGCGAGCTTAACACAATATGGTAAGATGAACAAAATATGGTTAGATTGTCTTGAATTGTAAGTTTAACACAAATATGGTGAGATTGTCTTTTACAGTGAGCTTAACACAATATGGTGAACGTAACACAATATGGTAAGGTTTACACAATATTGTAAGCTTAACACAATATGGTGAGATGGTCTTATGCGGTGAGCTTAACAAAATATGGTGAGCTGAACACTATATGTTGGAAATTATCCAACCATTATACATCATTTTTGTATTATAATACATCATCATCATTGTATTAACCATAGTAATTACTAATCTTGCTAATTCGTAGAATTAATCCATTAATGTTTTCTATTGCGAGACAATATTCTGTCAAATCCTTCCTGGTCCCATGACGCCGTGAGGTAGCGTCAGGCTAAGACATGAAATATTCCACGTAGTGTTGGGATTATTACTGAGTCCAGTTAAATGCTTTCTTTCCAAATATAATTTTTCATGAAGGAGTCTACTTATTTAGCGTACTATTGCGTACTGAACTTGATCATTTAATCAGATTGATTATATCACTAAATACTACTGCGACGTAAAACAAATACACGTCGACCCTTCTCGTTTTATTTGTGCAATGTTAATTGAACCTATTGCCTTGCGATAAGATGTATTATGACTTAATACATTTATTAGTGACATCAGTACTTTTCATGATTCTTTACTTCCCTAATTAATTACCCGTAAATAAAATACTTTAAGCTCGAGATCACTTTGGAGTTTTCTGCGCATGCGTATCCGAGCGAGGTGGAAGGAGGAGAGCGTCACTTCAGAGTGCCACGCGCATTGACAGGCTCGCCATTCAGACGCTATATTAGCAGCGTGTTACCAGCGTGCAAGAGAGAGAAAAGACATTGAAAGGAACTTGCTTAGTGTCATTTTATTCGCTCCCACAACCACGAGAGCGGTGCCACGTTAATTCGGCACATAACGCCAGTGTCCTGGAACTAATTAACTCTCCAGCCCATAATGGACGTCTTAGCAACACCACTGCAGGACGAAGGACTGGAATCGTTCCCCTTGACCAACGGACACTTGGCTTGGCAACTATTATTTGCTTTTCTGTTTCTTGTGATCACATTTAACATTTAGGCTAGTTGTCATTAGGCTGCGAATATAACAACAAAATCCAGTACGTTTACTCTCTAGCAATTTCCGTAATTATTTTAGGAAATCATATTCTTTAATTTCTTTAGAGGAATTCTGAAGTGTCAGATATATCGCTTAAATTATATGTGGAAGAATTCCGTATTATTAGGTATATCTTATTTCTTTACGAAGAAGATCTCTACGTTGTAATTGCCTTTCAGCTCCTGAGTCCACGTCAAGCAAGGAGCTAGACTTCCCACTTTCACGTACAACGATTTGCCCGACGCAACCCGTCGTCAGTGGAATGTGGCGACCGATTTCACATCTCTTAATTTTACAGCTAAGCTGTTAATTGTTGTTGTAGAGAAATAACCATGTAGTTACATTAATGATCTCCTAATGAGATCAATACTACTAACCCATTGATTTGACCATATACTTGGTCATACTACTGTAGTATTTTGAGGTACATTTGCCTCTAATTAGTATTATTATAATCCATTTAATTTGCATTCATATTATTATTACTCTGGCGAAGAGCCAGCGCCAGAATCATGCTTGGGATATATTAATCTTTTGGCCTGTAACCCCACATTTTTAGAAATGTTAATTTGACTCATACTATATAGTCCCTTTAATATTCAATGTATTATTAATTAATAACATCCATAGGACACTAGTTCATGGAATTAATATCAAACCACTTGCTCTACCTAGTTTTCCACTTTTTCACAAAAAGTGGCGGTCATTTGTAGCTATCGAAAATAGTATAAATTTAAATGAATTACATGAGTCATGTTTTCCCACACCATATAGTGAGCTTAAGACAATATGGTGAGATTGTCGTGCCTGGTAAAGTTATCACAATATAGTGAGATTGTCTTGTATGGTGAGTCTAACACTATATGGTGAGATTGTCTTGTATGTTGATCTTAACACAATATATTGAGATTGTCTTGGAAGAAGGATTGGTGAGGCACATAACAAGGATTGGTGAGCTTAACATCATATGTGAATTTGTTTTTTATGGAGATCTTAACAGAATATGGGGAGATTGTCTTGCATGATGGTATATTAGACTTAGCACAATATGGTGAGCTTAACAAAATATTGTGAGATTGTCGTGCCTGGAAAGCTTAATACAATATGGTGAGATTGTTTTGCATAGTGAGCTTAACACAATAATGTGAGAATGTCTTTCATGGTAAGCTTAATACAATATGGTGAGCTTAACACCATTTTGTGAGCTTAACACCATATGGTGAGCTTAACACAATATGGTGAGATTGTTTTATATTGTAGACTAACACAATATGGTGAGATTGTCTTGTATACGAGCTTAACACAATGTGGTTAGATTGTCTTTTATTGTGAGCCTATCACAATATAGTGAGATTGTTTTGCATTATGAGTTTAATACGATATGGTGAGATTGTCTGTGTGTAAGCTTAAACAAATATGGTGAGATTGTTGCGCCTGGTTAGTTTCACACAATATGGTGAGATTTTCTTGCATGGTGAGCTTAACACAATACTGGGATATTGTCATATACAGAGAGCGTAACACTATATGGTGAGTTTGTCTTGGTTGGTATGCTTAACACAGTATTGTGAGATTTTCTTATACAGTGAGTTTATTATTGTGAGCTTTACACAATAGTAAGCCGAGTGTGAA
>WNGS01153921.1:0-11413 GCA_020271785.1 Procambarus virginalis
ATGGAAGTTTCAACCGACTTTGTTTCCCGCAAGCTGGATGTGATGCAGCGTGTTTGGGCGCTTGAGGATCCGATCAAATTGGAGCAGATTCGCGTATTGCTCACTGCCCCTGAGCCAATGCCACAGTATATTTTGGACGTGATCGACCAGCGACTCGAGGCCGCAAAACATCAGCCAGGGACGCCGATTGAGGATTTTTTGAAGGAGATTGAGGACTTGTGAAATTGATGAGGATGCCTTCACGTTGAAATAACCGAGTTTGGGATGGGATGCTGAAGGTATGGGTGTGTTTCAGGGGTGTCGGATTTCTCCGCGCCAGCGGCTTCGCTTCGCTACGCCGCTTCTGGTCGAAATGAGGGAATAAATAAATCTCAAAGCCAATATCCACCCCTCATTTCGACTGGACCAGTGGAGCGAAGCAAGAATCAGCGAAAGCTGATGATGAGCCGCCAGTGAATCCGACAGCCTCGGGTGCACGGTTACCCCGAACTTATGCTAAATTAACAGCATTGACATACATCCTATGTAGCCACAAGAATCCGATATTACAGACATAAATGCAGCGATGGAATCCATCATCAAAGAATGGCTCACGTACAACAAGTACAGCGACAACCTGCAACAAGGAATCCTTTCGATTTTCCTCCGAGCAGCCCGCAAATGCGCCTTACCGGAAAGAAGTTGGTTTGGCTACCCTCCGTCCAAGAACGCCCCTCAGCAATCATGTATGGAAGGTCTATCTCATCGGCATTTTCGACAGGACCATCGAAATCATGGTGGATGTGCCTAGCGAGGGAAAATGATGGGTCTGCATACAAGAAGGGTTGAGTTGGCATCAAAAAATGGACTCGATCTGTATTGGGTATCCACGCATATTGAAGCTATTCCCGACCTCATCTCCAACGACGTGCTCTGGACCACTTCCAACTGGCGACCATCAAGGCCACACGATCCCCTGCGGTCTCTGCTGAAAGAAGCAGCTTCCTAGAAGGCAAACTGCAATTGTCTAGTTTATTCTCGGCAGAAGCCTACACCATTCAGCGCTCTTTGATTGAAGAGGATTTTTGAAGGAGCTAGATTGCTCGGCAAAAGACCACCGCGATGCCCGGCTAAAACGCCTGAAACATGCCCGCAAACAGCCCATCGAGGTGATGGCGCTTTCTAGGCCAGTTCATTCGCAATCCTGATGTGGTAGCGGAGGTCCTACACCGCGCCCACGGAAAATGCGAACACTGCAAGGTAGACGCGCCATTTTGCGCGCACATAACGGGGAGCCCTACCTGGAAGTCCACCATATCCAGCCCTTGGCTGAAGGAGGCGATGACACCCTCGAAAACGCCATTGCGCTCTGTCCCAATTGCCATCGGAAGGCCCATTTTGGGAAGGACGGGCTTGGCCTTGGAAGCAATAAAAAGCGCATCATCTGTGCTCGTTGGACATGCGTTACGCGCCGCTTCCTGGGATTGCCCTTTCAATGAAATACCTTGTAACTTACCATCAAAAACCTCGATGCGCCTCTGCCTCTTCCTTGTGGTCAGCCTCCTCCTCACCGCCTGCGCCTCCCGCCCGCAGCAGCCCCGCAATTCTACCCGACCACCCTCCCCTGCACGCGCTGGTGGTGGTTTGCCACCGAGATCAAGCCCGACGATGTGCGCTGCCAGCTCGACTGGGCGAAGGCGAACAACTTCGGCGGGGTGGAGATCGCGTGGGTGTATCCGCTGCACCGCTATCAGGACATGTATGCCCGCAAATACAACCGCTTCTAACCCAAGGACACGACGGCGCAAAAGTGGCTGAGCCCGGAATGGTCCGCGGTTGTCGCCTATACCAACGCTATGCCGACACGCTGGGCCTGGCTTGCGACTTCACATTCGGGAGGCGCGTGGCCGGTCGCGGGCAGCAACATTGGCAAGGAACACACGACCCAGGTCTTTGGGGACACGGCCTTCCGGCAGACGCTGACTTTTGCGTGGGAATGGCCCTCGGTCCCCTTGGTGATCAACCACCTCGACAGCAACGCCTTCCGGCGTTTTGCGGAGCCGGTGGGCGCGGCGCTCAGGCCGGCCCTGCAAGGCAGCAAGTCGGCACTCTTCACCGACTCCTGGGAGATCAAGCTCAACGACAAACTCAAGGTCTGGACGCAGGCTTTGAGACGGGTTTCCAACAGAAATTCGGGTATGATATCCTGCCCTATATGCGGCGGGGCATCGACTCCTTCCCCGATGTGCGCTACGACTACATGATGCACCTCGGCGACCTGGTGCTGGACGGATTTTTCCGGCCCTACGTGCGCACGTGCAAGGCGCTGGGCGCGTGGTCGCGCGTGCAATGCCTGGCCGCGCCCACGGACGTGATGACAGCCTACGCCCTTGTCGGATATCCCCGAGACCGAGTGTATGCTCAACGATCCCAATTACAGCAAAGTGGTGAGCGCGGCGGCGGCCCTGTCCGGCAACGCATGGTCTCGTCGGAGACCTTCACATGCATGTACGGCTTCCCGGCGACCTACCTGGGGCAGGAGCAGACGGCCGACCTCAAGCTGGTGGCGGACGCGATGTTCGCGCAGGGGGTGAACCAGCACTTCTACCACGGCATGCCCTACAATCCGCGCGGCTCGGACACGGTGACGTTTTTTGCGACGACCTACTTCGGCCGGGAGGCAGCCTGAGCCCTGAGCTGCCCGCCTTCAACGCCTACATGGGCCGGGTCTCCGGCCTGATGCAGCAGGGCCGCACCTACAGCGACCGTCGCGGTCTATGTGCCTTACGAAGACGGCGTGATGGCGGGTGGCTATCCCCAGGAGCGCCGCCGCGTCTGGGTCTGGGGCGAATATGAAATGCGCTACGTCTTCCTCCCCGAGGGAGCTGGCCGGGCACCACCCGCTGTGGATCAACCGCCACTTCCTGGAGCAGGCTGCCTACAAAAAGGGCCGCTTGGTGTGGGGGACGCGTCCTTCAGCAGCCTCTACCTCGACGTCGCCTACCTGGACGTGCGGGCATGCGCCGCGTGCTCGCCCTCGCGCGCAAGGGCCTGCCGTCTGCCTCAAGCGCGCGCCCCTGGAGCCGAGCCATGTCAAGTCCGGCGACTATGCCGACCTGCTCCAACAGCTCAGCGCCCTGCCGAATGTGCAACAAGACTTCCAGCAGGTCCGTGTGCAAGCGCCGCTGCTGGCGGGCGACAGCCTGCCCGACTATTGGTGCCGGGTCACGGCGGACGGTTCGCACCTGATCTTCCTCGCCCAGCCCATGGCGAAGGGCCTCTCCTACCCCGTCTATTGCGGCCAGTCGCTGATGCGGCAGTCCGTTTTCCCGCGACCTCACGATCACGGTCGGCGGCAAGGCGGTCACGCGGCGGGTGGAGTTCAAGCCGTATCAGTCGGTGCTGCTCAAGGTCGGGCCGGACGGCGCGGTGGAGGAGGTGGACATCCATTTCCAGCCGAAGGAGCCGGTGGTCAGGCCAAGGGAGGCGCAGAAGACGTATTTTTAGGCTGGGGTGATTGGGGTGGGATGAATCCCACCGCCAACCACCCCAGCCAGGATAGCCCCCACCAAAAAGCCCGACCCGGCGCACCCTCGGGAGAGGACACGCCGGGCCGGGCGATCGTATCAGTGCTGCTTAGCGGAGCACCTGGAGCTTGCCCGTTTGCTGGGCGTCCCCGACGCGGAATTCGTAGAGATAGACGCCGGCGGCGACGCCCTGCCAGTCGTGGCGGACGGTGTGCTGGCCTTCTTCCAATTCACCGAGGTCACGCACGGAGACCACCTGGCCCTTCAGGTCCATGATGCGCAGCTGGGCGGTGCCGGGCTGGCTGACCCTGACTTGGAAATCGACGTGGTCCGTAGAGGGGTTGGGGGCGGTGCTGACCTTGAAAGGGGCCTTTTCCTTGGAGATGGCCGTGAGATCGGTCTTCTCCTTGGTTTCCTTGATACAATCCTTGTCTGGCTTGGATAGGCAATCCGAGACCCTCACCTTGAGCTTGTAATTGCCGGAGGCACTGCCATACCCGCCTACCAAGATGTAGTAGTTGACGCCGGGCAGGGTCTGGAAGCTGACGATGGAGGCCAGCAGCGGTGGGCAGAGCGCATTGCAACCGTCGTCATCGCTGGCCACATAGGTCAGGTTGTTGCAAGTGCCCTTGTACACGTAGATATAGCTGTCGTAACCCACATTGCCGCAGGTGGAAATCGTGAAGGTGCCGCCCGTACCTCTCAGCACATACCATACGCCTTTGGTGGTCGCGCCTAGGCCGCCCGGCGGGGAAATGTTGTGGGGTGGAGTTGCGGGTGGTGCCGAGGTAATCCCCCCCGCAGGATACGGGATAGGCACCTGCGCATCCGTCGTTGTTGGGAATGATGTCGTTGTCGCAGATCATGGACAAGGTGAATGGGCCGAAGTCATACGAATTGTAGCCCGCGACACGGATCAAGTAAGTGACGTTGGCCTGTGCAAAAAGTCACTTCGCCGTCCATTCCACAGGCATCGTCACTGCTCCAGATCTGAAGGGTCGGTGGTCCGTACAATCCATGCCGCCCATCTCATGCACCTGCAAGTAGCTGTCGAAGTTGCCGGAGCCACAGAGGGAGGCGGTCACAAGGGTTCCAGTGCCGACAAATTTGTACCAGAGTTCCGGGCCACCTACCGGCTCCGGCAATGCGCCGTAGGTCGTGCCTTGCGTCACGGAGTTGCAGGTGAACCGGAATCGCGTTGATGCAGGCGTCATTGGCAGGTGGGGTCGTACAGTTGATGGCCAACTCGAAGTTACCTCTTGCGATGCCTGCGCCGTTGACGAGGATGCGGTAGGTGGACCCCGGCGACCGTCTGGAAGGAGACCTTGGCGGAAGTGCCGCCTTGCGTACAGGAATTGTCATCGCTGGCCACCAAGACAGGGCTGGCGCAGGTGTTGGAATAGACGTGGATGGCATTGTCATAGTTGCTCAGTCCGCAGAGGGAGGCCTCTATCGTGTAGCCATTGCCGACCACACTGTACCAGACGCCGGGAGAATTAAAGCCGGGGTCGGGAGTCGCCGCGCTCGTGCTGCCTACGGCAATGCTGCCGCACTGGACGGGGATGGCATTGGCGCATTGATCGTTGCTAGGCGTGGTGGGGGGTGCACGTGGCGCTGATGTTGAAGGGGCCGTAGGGCAAGATCGGCTGCCCCAATTGAGTGTACGCCGGGCCATAGTCCATCACTTGGATATAATAGACTTCACCAGCCACTGCGGGCCACGTGACTTGGGACAAAAGGCCACATTGATCATCGTTTTGCGCCACCATCGTCATCACCTGCTGGCAGGCGGGAACGTTTGTGCCCGGCGTGTAAACGCGTACCCATGAATCAAAGGAATAACCCCACCGCAGAGCGATATGGTGGCAGATCCCGAAATGTTGGAAACGCGGTACCAGACATCATCATGCGGCAGGTAACCGGGGGTGGGCGTCGCGTTGGGACCGTGCCCGAGATCGTCGTGCCGCATTGCAGGTCGATGGCATTGGCGCACAGGTCGTTCGGGGGGGCCTGCGTGAAGGCCTTGGAGCCCCATAGACAGCACAGCAATGCCATGCTTCTAAAAAGCGTAGTTCTTGTCATTTCATTTCGAGAGACGGTTGATTAATGTGAAGAATACCAAGGTTTGGTGGTGTATCGAGGGGAAACAGGTACACCAAACTTTAGAGCTATTTTACGACATCATTGTCTTGATTCCAATCATACACACATAATTTACCCACGATTTTCTTTTCTTGCCTCCAACCGCTTCGGTTTTTTTCTTCTAAAACCCCAGCGCTCCCCAGCGCTTTGATTTTCGGCGCAAATCTGACCGCTTGTCCACATCGCCGCCGCGCCCGATCCCATCCAGACAGATCACGGTTTGCTGCCGCAAAAAACCACCGCAGTGTGTACCTTGCACCAGGATTGGCCCCGCAGAACAGCGTTTCCAAGCGGCTTTTCATCACGACTGAATCCCTTGCGCCGATGCACGAATTGAAGTCCCTGAAAATCAGCATTGTCCGTCACCTCCAACACATGCTGGAGGAGGCGCTGCTGGAAACGAAGCAGGCCTTGGCCGCCATGCAGGAATCCCTGACCAGCGAAACCAAAAGCACCGCCGTGGGACAAATACGAGACCGGGCGCGCCATGGTGCAGATCGAGTTGCAAAAGCTCTCCGCCCAGCACGACAAACTCTCGGCCCAGCTCCAGACCCTCGCCAAGGTCGATCCGCAACGGGCCTGCGCCAGCGTCGAGTTCGGCAGCCTGGTGCAAACCGCGCAGGAAAGCTATTTCTTCGCCATCCCCGCCGGGAAGATCACGGTGGACGGCCAGGTCCATTACGCGATCTCCATGGCCTCGCCCATCGGCAGCCTGCTGCAGGGCAAGACAGTGGGCCAAAGCGCCGCCTTCCAAGGGCGGGAATTGCGCATCACGGGCGTCGCGTGAGCGGATAGTTGGACGGAAAGCCCTACCTTGCCGTCCATACACACACACATGCAACTGCAATCCATCACCGCCAACTTGCTGACCGACGACATGGCCGGCACCGTGACCTTTTACCAAGAAAAACTTGGTTTCAGCATCCAGGCCTCCGTGCCGGAGACGCCGCCGTTTGGCTGGATCATGCTGGAGCGGGACGGCCTCCTGGTGATGGTGCAGTCGCGCGAGAGCCTGGGCGAGGACCTGGGCCTGTTCAAAGAGGCGGACATCGCCGCCACGCTGGTGTTTTTTCTGCAAGGTCAAGGACTTTGACGGCTGGTGGGAATCCTTGGCCTACAAGGTCGAGGTCTTTATGCCGCCGCGCACGACTTTCTACGGCATGCGGGAGTTCGGCTTTCTGGACAACAATGGGTACCGCTATGTGTTTGCCGAGGAGGTCGCGGGCTAATACGCGAATGAAGGGCGCTCGCTCTCCTGCCTGGCCTGTTCAGCCCAGCTCCTCCACCCGGTAGCCACCGACATTGCGCGTCGCGACATCAAAGCCGATGCCGATCAGCACCCACCTTTTTCCCGGAGGCGAGGTAGGGCTGGTGGTGAGGCCTTGTTTTGTATCTGCGCCATAGCCGAGCCCGCATCGCCCAGCTTGAATTCGACGATGTAGATGTGCCCGTTGGCGGTGACGACGGCGTCGATGCGGCCCGTGTGGGTCAGCACCTCGGCCTGGATGTCGTAGCCCAGCAGCCGCAGCACCAGGTAAACATGGTGTGGTAGTACTTCTCGTAGTTTTCCATCCCCGAGTCCCCAGCGGGCTGTATGGGGTAGGCGATGCCTGCGAAGAGGGCCTTGGCGATTCCATAAAGGCGGGCACGTCTCCTGTGCGGAGGTGGCCGGCCATTTGCCAGACGAGTGTGCTGGTCTTTTGCTCCCCCTTCTCCGCAAACTCGGTGAGCAGATGCGCCGAAAACGCTGTTGGCGACCTCGCGGTTGGGGAAGCCAAGGGTCACCGTCTGTTGGCGTGGATCTTTCGCCTTGATGGTGAGGTAACCAGTTTGGAACAGGAGCGGGCTGATCTCGATCTCCGGCACGTCAAACTTGACCAATGAACGGAGCGGAAATCCAGCATGCTCCACATCGAAAATTCCAAAAGAACCCGTGCGAATCAGCTTCATCAAAAAGGTCGGTGTCCCTGTGGCAAACCAATACTCGCCGAATTCTTTTTTCGCAAAGAAGTTCAGGATAGAGAATGGGTTGTAAACATGTTGAACACCATCCCAAGAGTAGCCGTTGTACCAGGCCTTCATTTCAGCCAAAAAGTCCGGGAAGGTGTCCGCCCACCGGGTCTGCATGAATTGCAGATGTGCAGGAAAATACTTCAAGATTTCTTCGTGCGTATAGCCCAACATCTGGGCATAGTCTGCATCAAGAGAAATATCGTAGAGGTGGTTTAGATCAGAGAAAATCGAAACCTGGCTAAACTTGGTGACGCCCGTAAGCATCAGGAAAGCGATATGGCTGTCATTGCCCTTGAGCACCGAGTACATATCCTTAAGCACCTGGCGGTTTTTGTTCACCATAGCCAGGTCATCAATGTTATCGACCAAGGGTTTGTCGTACTCATCAACGAGGATCGCGACCTTTTGCTCCTTGCTCAGCAACTGTATCAGCTCGATCAACTGACCCGCATTGGTGGTCTCGGTGAGCACATGCCCGTAACGCCGAGCATTGGCAGCCAATTCGATCCGAATCCCGTCCTCCAAATGCTCAGCGCGCTTGGAGATCTGTGTGAAATCCAGCATAATCACTGGACGCGGCTCCCAATCGTGCTTGTCCTCTATCCAGAGTCCCTTGAAAAGGTCGCGCCGTCCATCGAAGATCGCCTTGAGTGTGCTGATGAGCAGCGACTTGCCAAAGCGGCGGGGACGCGATAAGAAGTAATACCCCCCCCTCGTGATGAACTGGTGGTAGTACGCGGTCTTATCGACGTAGATGTTGTTTCCCTCAATCAATTTCGGGAAATCCTGAATGCCGATCGGAAGGTATTTTTCTGCCATCGCTTCACAAAGATAGGGTTTTGGGCAAAGTCGTAGCCGAATCCAATCACCGCCCTCCCCCTCCCGACCTACACCAAAGCGCCAAAGCCCTTTGCCAAGCATCCGCCCGCAATCAACGCAAATACCACCAGCCCCCCTGCACATCTTGATACGCCACGATGCCATCATCCATCGCGAGTTTCACGGCCTGCATCTTGGAGGCATGGTCTTCGGCATTGACATAGGTCGAGACATTCTGGTAGGTGGTGCCATGGACAACTTCGCTTGTCTGGAACGTGAAGGCCTTGGCGCTGCTGTTGAGGGCTGGTCGAGGATGCCGTGATCGGATCGAATGATGTGCCGAAGTCGCAGCAGGCCTCGAAGCGAAGGCTTATCGTCTCCGAAGTCGTAGTGCTCAGCATCACAAAAGTGGAGTCGCCCGTCATGCTGCCCAGGGTCACGTCGATGACTTCGTACAGGAAGTCCCGGTTGGGGTTGTCCACACAAGATACAACGGTGTTCATGCGGTTGTAGGCGGACACGGTGAGCGTATCCAACTGTTGCGCGGTGTTTTCGAAGACCAGCGCCTGGTTCAACTGGTAGGAAAAAACGAAGTAGGTTGGCCGTCAAAGGGTAGTCTGGGCAGGGTTGCCGCATGCGCCAAAGCACAGGGTCAGCATGGCGAGGCCGACCAAGCGGAAAGAGGATGGAGGTTCATCATCGTGTTTGTGATTGAGTGTCAAGCAAGATAATCAAAACCACGATTGGGAGCAATTGCATGTAGCCCTGCTGCATCCGCGCAGCGCAACACAAAAATAGCCGCTCAAAAGCGGCCATTTCATTCTTCTTTGAGCGGAAATGAGGTTCGAACTCACGACCCTCAGCTTGGGAAGCTGATGCTCTACCAACTGAGCTACTCCCGCATCTAGGGGACAAATGTAGGGGGAGAAATCAGGAATGTCAATGTTTTTCTAATCCTCGTCGCCGGGATCTTGCTGTGCGTCCTCCGGCCTTGGTAAGTGGCCGGGCGTTGCGAGATGTAGCCCTGCTCGTACTGGCGGTGGAGGTAGCGCACGTGTTTCCAGTCGGGGCCGTATTTGGCGGTCATGGCCTTGGCGTAGGCGATGCGCTCCTGGCGGTTTTGCTCGGCGGCGGCGTCGAGCTCGGCGATGCGGGCGTCGTCGATGGCCGTGGCCCCGCGTGCCAGCATCTCCAGGCCGATGCGGTGGGTGACCTCCTCGCGCTCAAAGCGCAGGCGCCCCTGCGTGTGCGATTCCACATAACGCAAGACGCGGCCCTCGCCATCGACCTGCACCAGCCAGTCCTGCATGTCCGGGTCCAGCAGGGCCGTGAAGTCCTCGACCAGGCCCGCGTCGGTCACCTGCCCGATCTGGTAGATCTCCACAAATCCCCGAACTGCAGCAGGTTGGTGCAGAGTTCGTAGGCCTTGCCGGAGCGGGAGCAGATGATTTCCAAGGGCTTGCGGAAGCCGATCGCGGCCAATTCCTGCCGGGCTTGCTCCAGCCCACAGCCCTTCGCCTCGGCGATGACCTTGGTCAAGGAGCTGAGGTAGTCCTTTGACCACAATGCGTACAGGATGATCCGAAACATCAAGGACGAAATTAGAAAAAAATCCGCGTTGCCGGGGGAATCCTTTGCCTTCTGCATGCGTAATGCGCAAGAATCTGTAACTTGTCCTTCCAATTCATGCTGTTATGTTTCGACGAATCTCTCCCCTCCTCCCCCTCCTTCTGATGCTGTTGATCGCGGCCTGCTCTGGCAACCGCGTGCGGATCCTGGCCTTCAGCCCCGACGGCGAAGTCGAGCCCTACACCACCTTCCAGATCGACTTCAGCGAGCCCCTGGCACCGAGGACAAGATCGACCAATGGCTCGAAGACGAGTATGTCACATTCGACCCGGCCATCAAGGGGAAATTTAAGTGGATCACGCCCGCCTCCCTGATTTTTCGCCGGAAGGCCCTTTGGCACCCGGCAAGGACTACAAGGCGACCGTGACGGAAAGGTCATGTTTGGCAAAAGGACAAGAAGAGCGACTTCGAAACCTTCGCCTTCCACTCCCCCTACTTCGACGTCAAGGGCGTCGAGCTGTTCTGGGACCAAGTCCCGCGATCGGACTACAAGGTGACGGTTCATGCCAACATCCAGTTCAACTACGAGTCGATCCGCCCAGTTGCCGCAATTCTTGGAGGTGAGCGCCGGGGACAAGCCGCTCCGGGACTTCCAGGTCATCACCAAAGAGCCTTCGTCGCTCATCGCCATCGACTTTGGGCAGCAGCAGCAGACCGAGCGCGACCAGAAATTTAAGGTCGTCGTCAAGAGCGGCCTCAGCTCCATCGCCACCGACAAGCCCCTGACCGACAACCGCAGCTTTGACCTGGACCTGCCCGCGCTCACGCGTATGGCCGTGACGAGCGTGGCCTCCGGCTTTGACGGCACCAAGGGCTGGATCGAGATCCACACCACCCAGCCCGTGGACGACCGCAAGTTCGAGAGCTTCATCGGGCTGTCGCCCAGCCGCAAGTTCCTCACCACCTACAGCGACAACGTCACGCGCCTGGAGGCGGCCTTCGACCCCGGCTCCATCGTCGAGCTGGTGATCCGCAAGGGCCTGCCCGCCTCTACGGCGGCCGCATGGAAAACGCCTACACGCAATCCCTGGTCATGGCCGACCTCGCCCCCAAGCTCAGCTTCGCCGACGAGAAGGGCCAGTACCTCATGCGCGGCGGCGAGGAAAACATCAAGGTCAACGCCGTCAACATCGAAAAGGCCGAGGTCAAGATCTGGGAGGTCTATGACAACAACCTCCTTTTCTACCTCTACCAGAGCAAGGGCGGCTACTACTCCGACCACTGCTGCGGCGTCGCCAACGCGGACGGCGATTACGGCCGTGAGGACTACTACGACGAAGGCTACGACAGCGGTGAGTATTATG
>WNGS01153922.1:0-10486 GCA_020271785.1 Procambarus virginalis
GGGAACGCAGGTATTTGTTCAACTCAAACACAAGGAAGGAGCATGCTGTCTCGCCCAGGAAAGGAAGGAGAAGCTGTCTGTGAGCACCATACCCGATGCTGTATTCCTAACCAATGCTGTGTGCTAACCATTTGCTGTGTGCTGGCATTGCTGTGGTGCTGGCCAATGCTGTGTGCTACCCAAGCTGTGCTGACTGAAGCTGTGATAGAGGAATCTGCCGACGCTGTGTACGAAACGACGCTTTGATGTGTACAAAACCTGATGTTTTGGTTACGAAACGACGCTTCGTGCTACAAAATCTTCACGCTGTGAACCACTGCTGTGCCAACTGCTGCCTACTGCTGACAACTGCTGTGCCAACTGCTGCCAACTGCTGTACCAACTGCTACACTGCTGTACCAACTGCTAACAACTGCTGTGTTGCTGTGAGTAGGAACAACACATGTACACAAGGCTAGGTAAGAAGTCAGTTTGCTGCTGTGTTGTGCACTGTTGTGAACTTTTGCATTAAAATGCTTGTGTGCTTTGCAAAATTAAAGTAATTACAGTGAATTCTTAACTAACATATACAGTGCAGTAAGTGTTAATATTCTGAGGAACATTTTAAGTGATAAGTTTACATTTATTCAGTAAAATGGCAAATATACCTCAGTTTCCTGCATTTGATCCTGACTGTGACCAGACAAACCTGTCACAGAGGTGACCAAATGGCTTAAAAGGTTTGAAAATTTGTTGATAGTTTCTGACATCAAAGTGCTGAAAGAAAGCGTGCCTTCTACTTCATTATGCAGGTGATAGAGTTTGTGACATCTTTGATACACTGAAAGACACTGGTGGTGCCAAAGATTATGACACTGCCAAGGCCAAATTAACTGAGCATTTCAAACCAAGGCAAAATACTGCTATGGAAATTATGCATTTCAGGAGAGCCAAACAACTCTCTAATGAAACTGTTGATCAATACCATACACGTCTGCAGGGTTTAGCAACCCATTGTGAGTTTTGCTGATGTTGACAAAGAAATCAAACAGCAAATAATTGAAACATGCACATCTACACGTCTCCGTCGAAGAGCTCTAGAACTTGTTGATGATGAAAGTTCTCTTACCAAGATACTGGATATGGCTCGTCGAATGGAAGATGCTGCACGTGATGCTCGTGTCATGGAGTGCAGTGCCAACAACGGTTCTGCCACTGTTACTAACAGTCATGAGGTATGTAAGGTTCAGGGAGGACACCATGATCATAGAAGATATCATGCCAAACCTAACATTAAATTGAGCCGAGAACCACATCACAACTGGAGTCATGGAACAAGACTCAAGCAGTCACAACGACTCACATCAGAGGTGTCAACAATAAATGTTACAATTGTGGAGGAGACTACCCACAAAGATAATGTTTGTCCTGCACAAGGTAAGAAGTGCTATGAGTGTAGAAAACTAGGTCATTTTGGTGCTATGTGTCGTTCCGCACTAAAGAAACCACAATCAATAAATAAAAGCAATGTACGAGGATCAAGTCATAGGAGTCGAGGTGGCAAACACAATATTGCACCTCAAATCAAGAATGTTTAATATACAAGACAACATTTCATTACAACCAGTCTCAGATGACAGTGAATGTGATTACATTTTGTGGAGTACAAGCAATCACAGAATGGAATGATCTTCCAAACAACCCAGAGACTATAGTATACATTGCTGGCATTTGTCTCAAAGTTCTCATTGACACTGGATCAAACATTGACACCATTGCTGAGTGCCACTATGAAAATTTAAAAAACAGTTCCCAAAGCTTGAAAACTATAATGGCAAAGCCACTGCCTATGCTTCAAAGGTAGCCTTACCAGTGATTGGAACTTTCACTGCAGAGATTAAGTCAAAGAATGCAATGCTCATTACTACATTCCATGTTGTTAGGAATGCAAAGGAGTCTTTACTCAGTTACAAGACTTCAACCAAATTGGGGCTACTTCAGCTTTCTAATGCTGTAGCAGTGGAATCTGCAAACAATGTTGATGCTATTGTTGCTGAATTTTCTGATCGATTTAAATCCATAGGTTGTTATACTGATAGCAAGGTACATCTGCATATCAACCCAGATGTAATTCCAGTTGCCCAACCACATCGCCGACAACCATTCCATACTCGCAAGAAAGTCGATGCCGAACTGGATAGGCTGATAGAACTAGATATCATTGAACCGGTAACAGGCCCAACACCATGGGTAAGCCCAATTGTCACTCCACCAAAGCCGAAGAATCCAGATGAGATACGCATTTGTGTAGACATGCGTGTTCCCAACAAGGCAATAATGCGTGAACGCCATCCTACACCCACTGTAGATGATATGATCTACCGCTTGAATGGTGCAACTGTATTCAGCAAGTTAGATTTAAACAAGGCTATCATCAGCTTGAACTTGATGATGAGAGTCGATTCATCACAACGTTTACGACACATCGAGGTCTGTATAGGTACAAGCGCCTGAGTTTTGGTATTAACAGTGCTGCTGAAGTATTCCAGCACATCATCAGCCAGGTATTGCAAGATATACCTAATGCTGACAACATGTCTGATGACATCATTGTTTATGGCCGTACCCAAGCTGAACACGACAAAGCTCTTCGTGCAACATTGCAACGCTTACGAGAAAAGAATTTGACGCTAAGCCGAGCAAAGTGTGAGTTCAATCAACAAATTGAATTCTTTGGACATGTACTTAGTGACAAAGGTCTGTCTCCAGATCCTAAGAAAGTTGCAGATATCAAGAATGCTGCACCTCCTTCAACATCCACTGAAGTACATAGTTTTCTGGGAATGGCAAACTACTGTTCTCGCTTCATTCCAGATTTTGCTACCATTACGAAGCCTCTACGTGAGCTCCTGAAGAAAAATGCATCATGGTACTGGAGCGATATCGAGCAAAATGCATTTGATGCTGTGAAAGATGCACTAGTAGAAAATGCGACTGCTGCATACTTTGATCCATCAATGGACACTGAGTTAACGGTGGATGCTAGTCCTGTTGGTTTAGGTGCTGTGTTAGCCCAACACAAACCTGGTCAACCAGATTCCAGAGTAGTAATTGCCTACGCCAGCCGTTCTCTCACAGATGTTGAGCAACGATACAGTCAGACAGAGAAGGAAGCTCTTGCTCTTGTATGGGGCTGTGAACACTTCAATGTGTATCTGCTTGGTGCACCCTTTACCACGATAGTCACTGACCACAAACCGTTGGAGACCATCTTCAATAATCCAAAGTCCAAACCACCAGCTCGCATTGAGAGATGGGCTCTTCGTCTGCAACCATACAACTTTACGGTGAAATACAAGCCAGGTGCAGGCAATCCCGCTGATTACATCAGTCGACATCCTGCCAACAGTTTCACCATCACCAAGCATCAGCAAGTTGCCGAGGAATATGTACACTCTGTAACCTGTGATGCAGTCCCTAAGGCTCTCACTCTTGATGAAATCCGTACTGCAACCCTAGAGGACCCAACTCTGCAAGCAACAGTGGATGCATTGACTAAGAAAAAGTTTCCACGCATCCCACCCTCAGGAGTTGACCAAGATGCATTCAAAGCACTTGAACGCATCCAGACAGAATTAAGTGTTACGCAACAACGCGACACCGTGCTGCGAGGTACTCGTATCGTCATTCCAGCTGTTCTCCAGCAACGTGCTCTGAAGCTTGCACATCAAGGACACCAAGGTCTTGTAAGGACCAAACAGCTGCTACGAGAAAAGGTGTGGTTTCCTGGCATTGATCGTCAAGCTAAGGACATGCATGATGCCTGTGTCCCTTGCCAAGCTGCAGTGGATACTTCAAGACCAACACCTCTACAACCTTCACCACTACCTGCTGCACCATGGATGGAAGTATCGATGGACTTCTGTGGACCGCTACCAACTGGAGAGTACTTGATGGTAGTCATTGATGATCACTCACGTTATCCAGAAGTAGAAATCATCACTTCCACATCTGCAAAGGCTGTCATCCCGAAACCGACAAGATCTTTTCAAACTTTGGCATTCCTGAAGTTGTCAAACGGACAATGGACCGCCATTCAATGGACAAGACTTCGTCAACTTTGCTGAGCATATTGGATTCAAACACCGCCGTGTGATGCCACTACATCCTCAAGCAAATGGAGAAGTCGAGAGATTCATGCAACCTCTCATGAAAGTGTACGCTGTGCTCATGCCGAAGGACGATCCTGGAAACAAGCTATGTATGCTTTTCTCAGGAACTACCGTGCAACACCGCATGGAACACTGGGCAAGTCGCCTGGCGAACTTTTATTTGGACGTCCTATGAGAATCGCACTACCTGTCATGCCAGCCAAGGTAACGGATAAACGTCTCGCTCAAAGGATGCACTAGCCAAGGGCAAAATGAAAATTGCTCATGATCAACGTGCAAAGGAACAATTCATAAAGGTTGGAGATACTGTTCTCGTTAAAAAGAAAAAAAAGGAAAGTTAGATATGCCGTATGATACAAAACCATATAAAGTGATTAGTGTAAAGGAACTATGGTAACAGCGAGTAATAAATCATAGTATAACACGTAATATGGCTTATTTCAAAGTGATTCCAACTAGTGTAGAAAATGATGAAGTGCAAAGTCGTGCAAAAAAAAAGAAAAAATGAGTTATATCTCGATAAACAATTCATCGAGGGATATTCTTGTACTTAAGAACTCTCGTCCAAAACGTCATGTTAAACGCCCTACACGATTTGATGATTAATTGTGTTCCATGTAATGCAAAGTATTTACTTATTATGCTAAACTAAATTTAATATTGTTTGAATAATGCAGATCTCTCATTCAATATTTTGTAACTTTGTATTACAGTTTCTTTCATGTTTGTTTAACATTGCATATGTATTTTTAACATTGAAATCCTTTGTGGTAAAGATTAAGTTGTTTAAATTCTTTGTGTGCTTAATTAATGTTAAATGTATGCAATCTCTTGATATGTTAATAACTTACTTTGTGTCAATAACTTTGCTTTGTGCTACAAGCATGGTAGACATCCTGTATTCATTCTTTTTAAAGAAAAGGAGGATGTCATGTTCACAGAAAATGGTACCATCCGTTTTCTATGTGCAGGACTGGGACGCCAGAGTAGAAGAGAGAGGTAAACAAAGCTACAGGACGCCTACCAGCTTGGAGCTACTATAGTCATGTAATCAGTTTAAGTATTAAAGTCAGTACCAGGAATGACTTTACATCAACCTTACAACCAAGACTATCTCAGCTATACACAGACACACAGGTGTGTCCAGATTTTCCTCAGACATGCTTCTCCTGCCACTAAGTTGGACCCATTGTCTGAGATCATTAACTTAGAACAGGATCTACGACAAGCAAACCTGCGGAAAGCCTGTAAGAATGCTTCGGCACTCATATCGGGAGTCACTTCTAGATGGACTGCCCTTGTTGTGGCACAAGTAAAAAGACAGGTGTAGGCCTTTACTGGTTTTTGTCTGTAGTGCCTGTTAGTGTTAGTGCTCCTGTGAAATCTACTCCTGTTGTCTCAAAGGGACGAATATGTACAACTCGTTCCTTCGGGAGTGGAGGAGGGCTAGGATATGGACACACTCTGGCATCGTATCTCCGGCAAATAACACAGGATTTAATTATTGATTTTACTGTCTGTCTACCTTGGGGTAGCCAGTACTGTTGTCTTAAGTCCGTGAGAGTATCTAATACCCCAACATGCAGAGTGCAGTATTTGTGTATATGTAACACAATTAGTTTGCTTACTATGTGGTGACGAGGGAGCAATATTGGATTTTTTCTTCCAGATCTATGTCCGCATGCTGTAAGCGGCCTCCGCATCTGATTATGTTATAATTGTCAGTGTCTAACCAAAGACCCAGATCATGTTGTAGCTTCTTAGGAACATTGTCAAATTCTGTCCCGAATGTGTCTGTCTGAGCTCTTTTGACCCAGTACCTTAGGGCATGAGGGAATTTATGCTTGATTCCTATTTTCTTTAGAAAATCAAACACTACTTGGGTGACACCTATTAGTTTGTTCAGTTCAGAGTACCGAGTAAGATCCAAAGTCTGAGGTGGTTCTGGGTTCTAAGTGGGAACAGTGACATTGGTCACAATGACTTGTGGCTTTTGTTCAGGCCACTGGTCGATGCTTAGCCACTGAGGTCCATTGAACCACATCTCTGCCTTTGTTAATTGCCATAAAGTCAGGCCTCTGGAGAGATAGTCAGCTGGATTCTCTTTGGTGGGTACATATCTTAGTTTATACCCTGCTGACAACTCTCGTATTTCCTTAACGCGGTTACTCACATAAGGATTCTTACTATTTTGTTTTTAACCCACTGTAGCACTGCCTCATTATCTGACCATACCACTGTTTCTTCAAAGTGGATGTGGCTTAAGGCCTTGATCAGATAATGAGCCAATCTTACGCCTAGCAGTAAGGCTGTTAATTCCAGTTGTGGCAATGATCTTTTCTTTAAAGGTGCCACTCTGGCCTTTGATGTGAGCAAATTGGCTTGCCCATTTGAGACCAGGTAAGCTACTGTGCCATAAGCCTTTCCTGAGGCATCACAAAATACATGTAGCTTAATTGGTTCTTTTTCATTTACTACTGTCTTCCAAGGGAACTTGACAGACTCTAGATACTTAAATCCTTTACTAACCCTTGCCATTTTCTTGTAAGGTAGTGTTAGAAAATCATCCCGCCTATCTTTTGTTGCCAACATTCCTGTATTATCAACTTCCCATTAATTAAGATTGACTTAATAGTCCTAATGGGTCGAAGGGTTTGCTGACTTGTGATAGTAATTTTCTCATTGTTAAGTTAGTGGTATCTGGCTCCACCGACTTGATTGTCAACTGATCAGTTGTCGTGTTCCATTCGACACCTAGTACTTTGTCATCTCGGGTACCGGTAGTCGGGAAATTCAGTTGCGATCAGTTGATTTAATTTGTCATTGTTAGAGACCCAAGACTGGAGAGGCATATTGGCTCCCATTAATTCTCGATTGGCCTCATGGTATATTCCAACAGTTTACTTTCACTGTTGGTTGTTCCTTGAAAATTATCCACATACAAGTTTTTACTAATTTCCGTCTTGTTCAGGCTATTGGACTTCTTCAAGTGCGTATCCAAGGTAGCTTGAAGCAGAAATGGTGATGACGTGGCCCCAAAAAGACGGACGCAAACCTTTAGTGATTAATTCACTGTTCGGATCGTTAGGATCCTTGATCCATAGGAACTTTGTATAGTTCCGGTCTTCTTCTTGGAGACCTACCCTAAGAAAGCCTTGCTGATGTCGGCCGTATATGCATAAGTCCCAATACGGAACTTTAACAGCACGTCGTAAAGCCTTTGTGTCAGGCTAGGGCCAGTTTGAAGGCAGTCATTTAACAAAATACTACTCTGCCTCGTCTTAGCACTGCAATTAATACTATCCATAGTGGGGTAGTAGCGGAATTTTTCTGTACAGGTGGTGTGGCAGGTATGTCCTTCCTTGGGTTATCATTTTAACAACTTCGATAAATTTGTCATCGAGTTGCTTCTGTATTATTTCATGGTACAACTTCAAGTTCTCAGTTGTCTTTGTAAGTGCAACACCTGTGATCTTATTGGTTTTGTGCCATAAATGGTTGGCGGGTAGCTGAGGGTGATTCAGCTTCCATGGAACCTGACCCAGTATTGATTATCTCTGTAGATAACTGAGTCCAGGTATGTTTGTAAGTCCGTCATCATCTGGGCTAGGTTGTTCAGGGACAATGCCGAGTTGCCAGGTCCCATAACTTATGTACAGGGGGATCAATCTCAGTCGGACATGTCTCTGAGTTGCAGTGGAGACTGTTTCCCTAGTCATGCAACCATTACTGGGTTGGCATGTTGGCGGTCTACAGGTGCTGGTTGTTTAGCCAAATACCTGACCAGTTAGCAAATAGCCACCTGCAGATGGTAACACGTTCATACCGTGCTTGTTCTTCCTTTCCTTTGATAAACTTATGGTAGACATCTGATCCCATAAGGATTCCAATATTGGAAAGGTTGTCTGATGTGATTTTATCAGCCAAATGAATTCCCTTTTCTTCCAGGAATTTGGCTGTTGTCCAGACTATATATATACAAATCTGTTGGGAATCTATCTACTACTAGAGCTTGTATCTTTCGGACATAACCTCTAAACGTACTTGGGGTTTGTACTACCTTGAAGACTCGGGCTCCTGAGTCAGTCAGGAATCCTGCTATGTTTATTCGTGTCTCCTTTACAGGTGTAAGTTTCAGTGCATCTACCACTCTTTTGATATAAAGGTCAATTGGGACCCTTGATCAAATAATCCATACGGTGGCTTTGAACTTTCCATTTTTAATGATCAATCGTGCAGTAGGTAGAGCTGATTTATTCAGACCTTGTTGAGAAGACACTTATGTCAGGTAGCACAGTACAAAGCTGTACTGAAGTGGTAGTTCCTTCCTCCTCCTGTGGTTTGGCAGACTTTGTACTTGAGTCCCCACAAAGTGCTGTATGGTGTTGACCCTTATGGCACCTATTACAGGTGCGTATTGTAGTTGTGCAGGTGTCGGGATGATGTTCCCTTATACACTTGGTACATCTATGTAACTCCTTGAGTCGTTTTATGCGTGTTGCACGATCGGGTAACGTTTGCAATTGTACATGGATGTGGTTGTTCACAGAACACACATGGTCTCCAGACGTTAACAGTATCTTGAGGAGTCACCGATTTGGGTGCGCGTTACCTGTAGGTTTGGAGGGACCAACTGCATATGTGCCCACACTGCCTTGTTTCCACTTTGGGAGGGGAGAATTGTTCTTTGATTTGTTTGGAGTACTGTTTGTACTCTGTTGTTTACTATTAGTAGTAGACGAAGGTTTAGATGTCGCTTTTCCATCTGGGTTAACTCTTTGTCGTTCTATGATGGTGTGTAACCTTTCTGTAATCTCCGTTACTGTTGAAGATGACTACCATATAACCAAACAGCTTCCAGTACGTCACTGGAAATTTTGCGTGTCATATGGACTTGGATTATCCAGTCTGACTCATCCAAGTTCACTTTATTTTTAAGTGCCTTGAGCAAGGACTCAAGCTCCAATCTAAGGCTTGGAGTGAGACTGCTGTATTATTTGGAGGTTCAATGTCCAACAGCTTCTGGTTAGAATTCTGATAGTCCTTTCGGGTTAGCATAATTATCCTTAAGGAGTTGTATGGCATTGTCATAACCGTCATCTGTGTGGGTCAGATTACAGACCACCTGAAACGCTTCATCTTTAAGACACTCTGTAAATATGTAAACTTTGTCGTCTTTGGTACATTGGCATTAGAATCCACAGAATCGACAAATTTGCTCCAGAATTGTCCCAACTCTCATCCTCCGTACCAGAAAAAGTTGGAGACTGAGTGATGGTAATTTGACTTCTGGTGCTGTCTGGGTTTTGGAAGCTGTGGTTGCAATATTTGTATTGGTCTTATGTATGGTTATAAATCATCAAAGTGTTGTAACTTTGCAAACATTGCATCTTCGTAATCTGAGTTTTCTTGGATTACATCGTTCATTACCTCTTCAGTGACACTCGTGAGTTCAACATCTTGTATTTTATTATTTGTTGGAGCACATGCTGATATTTTGATCTGTGCCACCTTATAATAGTTTTCCAGTGCTGCATAATTAACTGGAGTTTGATTACTCAAGTCTTCACATTTTTTAATCTGCCTTGTTAAGTGGCCATTCATGCCGGTGAGGGTCGCTTTCACATTTTTGACAATAGACATCTTGGAAGTACTTGCTAGTCGTATGGACTTTGACTATTTCTTTCACTTGATTAGTAAAGCATCTAGTTTCCGAACTAGAGCTGTTTATCATTTAAAAAATACACTATATAATCATACACTCTATAATTTGAGTGGTAAGCCTGCATCTATGCTGGAATTCCTCAAGTTAGCCCTTCTTTATCACTCTTGGTTGGTACTGAGACACAGGTTAACACTCAAAGGTGAAATGATTATAATTATAAGTTATGCCTATAGTTATATTAATATGTTGACAACACAACTCAGGTTGTCATGAATACTGCATAAAAATATGTACTTGCTAGGTTGTAATATATGTTCACTCTAGACAAGTGTAAAATTCTTACCCTTACACCAGGTTAGTACAATAAATTAGACTTGGTTGCTGTACAACACCAGCCTAAAATGTCCTAACTTGTGCAAGAATTCGCTGTAAATAATGTGGCATGCAGTAAGTGCAATATTAAAGTAATGTTTTATATAAACTTAAATTATTTATGATTAAATTAGCCTCTTATCAACCTCTTGTAATGAAAAAACACATAGTGCTTGTTGTAAGTTCTGTTTGCTATGAGATTGAAAAAGTTAGGCTAGAAATCATGGCCAAATATATAGCAGTGTCTTCCTGCTATAATTAATGTATATATATTGCACTAATGTTAGTATATCAGTAG
>WNGS01153936.1:0-10207 GCA_020271785.1 Procambarus virginalis
TGTCCTTGACTTGTATACCATGCAAGGTGATGGAGAAGATCGTGAGAAAAAAACTGGTATGACATCTGGAGAGAAGTGACTTCGTGACAAATCGCCAACAGGGGGTTCAGGGAGGGTAAAATCTTGCCTGGCTGCCTTAATAGAATTCTACGACCAGGTGACAAAGATTAAGCAGAAAGAGAGGGCTGGGCAGACTGCATTTTCTTGATTGTCAGAAAGCCTTGACACAGTACCGCATAAGAGGCTGGTACATAAGCTGGAGAGACAAGCAGGTGTAGCTGGTAAGGTGCTCCAGTGGATAAGGGAGTACCTAAACAATAGGAAGCAGAGAGTTACGGTGAGGGTGAGACCTCTGATTGGCGTGAAGTCACCAGTGGAGTCCTACAGGGCGTCTGTACTCGCTCGCCTATCGTGTTTTCTGATATATGTAAATGATCTCCCGGGAGGGTATAGATTTATTTTCTCTCAATGTTTTCGGACGATGCCAAAATTATAGAAGGATTAAGACAGAAGATGACTGTTTGAGGCTTCAGTTCAAGAGTCCTAGACTAGCTGAAGAATGGTCGAACGAATGGTTTTAGAGTTTAACCCAACCAAATGTAATGTAATGAAGATAGGTATAGGGAGCAGAGGCCAGATACAAGGTATCATCTGGGAGAGGAAATTCTTCAGGAGTCAGAGAAAGAAAAAGACTTGGGGGATTGATATCACGCCAGACCTGTCTCCTGCAGCCCATAACAAGAGGATAACATCAGCGGCATATGCAGGCTGCCTCTGGCCACCACGAACGGCATTCAGAAACTTGTGTAAAAATCATTCAGAACTTTGTATACCACTTATGTCAGGCCAATCCTGGAGTATGCAGCCCCCAGCATGGAGTCCATATCTAGTCAAGGATAGACTAAACTGGAAAGGTCAAAGGTTCAACAGGAGCCACCAGACTAGTACCCGAACTGAGAGGTATGAGCTACGAGGAGAGACTACGGGAATTAAACCTCTCTTCGCTGGAAGACAGAAGAGTTAGGGGACATGATCACCACATTTCAAGATTCTGAAGGAACTAATGGGTAGATAAAGACAGGCTATTTAACACAAGGGCACACGCACAAGGGGGACACAGGTGGAAACTGAGTGCCCAAATAGCCACAGAGATATTAGAAAGAACTTTTTTAGTGTCAGAGTGGTGTGACAAATGAATGCTTAGGAAGCGATGTGGTGGAGGCTGACTCCATACACAGTTTCAAGTGTAGATATGATAGAGCCCAATAGGTTCAGGAATCTGTACACCTGTGATTGACCGGTTGAGAGGCGGGACCAAAGAGCCAGAGCTCAACCTCCGCAAGCACAAGTAGGTGAGTACAACTAGGTGAGTACAAAGAGTAGCCGCCCTCTCTGGTCGACACGTTCACGTCACAAATACTCTCCACGAGCATCGACAAAGGAACCACTGAGTCTCTGATCAGCGAAGATCTCGCTAATCTTGGCAGGTATTGTACCCGCTAAAATTAATTGTGTTATATGTATATGGTGGCCTTAATTATATGTATATCTTTTAACCTGTTATGATGCTTGAGAACAACCTGGTACGGGTAAGCTCTTGGTCCAATTATATATAACCTTCCCCTGGTATATGATGTGATTGTTTTAGCTGCTGTCTCTACTATTACTCGGCGGGCGCAGCTTAAAGAAGAAATTATAACAAGTCGTGCTAGTGCAACAGGAAGCATTCACAGTCACCATTAAGGCTTAAACCAACGAGTTCCACATACGTGACCGAGCAATGTCTAGTGCCTATTACTAGGCTGTACACTACCTAACAGATAAGCTGACAATTGTATATACTAATCCATATTAGCTGTAGACAGAAGTATTGTAAGACTAATATTGTAACATATTATATTAACCAATTATTTGATTAATAGGCTGCGTACATATACCCCTACAGATTAATAGGCTGCGTACATATACCCCTTACAGATTAATAGGCTGCGTACATATACCCTTACAGATTAATAGGCTGCGTACATATACCCTTACAGATTAATAGGCTGCGTACATAACCCTTACAGATTAATAGGCTGCGTACATATACCCTTACAGATTAATAGGCTGCGTACATATACCCTTACAGATTAATAGGCTGCGTACATATACCCTTACAAATTAATAGGCTGCGTACATATACCCTTACAAATTATGTGAACAGGAAACACTGGCAGTATGACCACAGAACATACAATCCACTCTTTAATATACAGTTCACTTTAAATTATAATAATCAATTAAAATAAGTTTAATTAATTATTAATTTAATACTTAAATAAATGCACATGTTAATCATGCTGGGAAAACCTTACAAATTGCCACCACGTATGAACCAGGAATTCCCAGTAAGTGCAAGTCATCAGCTTGTGCTGATTACGTCCCGGGACCCGGTCGGCCGAGCGGACGCGCACTGGACTTGTGATCCTGTGGTACCGGTTCAATCCCGGGCGCCGGCGAGAAACAATGGCAGGCTTTCTTTCACCCCTATACCCCCTGTTACCTAGCAGTAAAATAGGTACCTGCGAGTTAGTCAGCTGTCACGAGCTGCTTCTTGGAGGTGGAAGGCCTGGTCGAGGACCGGCCGCGGGGACACTAAAAAAAAAAAGCCCCGAAATCATCTCAAGATAACCTAAGAGAAGAGATAGAGATAAACCTCACACAAGTTTAGGTAATGTGGGAGACCAGTCTCCCACACAAGGTTAGGTAACTGTGGGAGACCTTTACCTCCCACACAAGGTTAGGTAATGTGGAGACCTTACCTCCCACACAAGGTTTTAACTGTGGGAGACCTTTACCTCCCACACAAGGTTAGGTACTGTGGGAGACCTTTACCTCCCCACACAAGGTTAGGTAACTGTGGAGACCTTTACCTCCCACACAAGTTAGGTACTGGGAGACCTTTACCTCCCACACAAGGTTAGGTAACTGTGGGAGACCTTTACCTCCCACACAGGTTAGGTAACTGTGGAGACCTTTACCTCCCACACAAGGTTAGGTAACTGGAGCCTTTACCTCCCACACACGTTTAAGTAACAATGAAAGAAGACTCCCCCACAAATTAGCTATAACAACTCTCCCACATACTAACAACGCTTATCGCTGAAGGCAACCAATAAAAGTGAGAAAACATTGGGCTGTCTGTCCTCCCACCAGTTATGGTGACCGTGGGAGGCCAGTCTCCCACCACCAGTTATGGTGACCGTGGGAGGTCAGTCTCCCACACCAGTTATGGTGACCGTGGGAGGTCAGTCTCCACACCAGTTATGGTGACCGTGGGAGGTCAGTCTCCCACACCATTATAGGTGACCGTGGGAGGCCAGTCTCCCACACAAGCTATAGTGACCGTGGGAGGCCAGTCTCCCCCCAGTTATGTGACCGTGGGAGGCCAGTCTCCCACACCAGTTTATGGTGACCGGGGAGGTCAGTCTCCCACACCAGTTATGTGACCGTGGGAGGTCAGTCTCCCACGGTCACCATAACTGGTGTGGGAGACTGACCTCCCACGGTCACCATAACTGGTGTGGGAGACTGACCTCCCACGGTCACCATAACTGGTGTGGGAGACTGGCCTCCCACGGTCACCATAACTGGTGTGGGAGACTGGCCTCCCACGGTCACTATAGCTTGTGTGGGAGACTGGCCTCCCACGGTCACCATAACTGGTGTGGGAGACTGACCTCCCACGGTCACCATAACTGGTGTGGGAGACTGACCTCCCACGGTCACCATAACTGGTGTGGGAGACTGACCTCCCACGGTCACCATAACTGGTGTGGGAGACTGGCCTCCCACGGTCACCATAACTGGTGTGGGAGACAGACAGCCAATGTTTTCCTTCACTTTTATTGGTTTGCCTTCAGCGATAAGCGTTGTTACGTATGTGGGAGAGTTGTCTCCCATGGTTATAATAATTTGTGGGGGAGTCTTGTTTCACATTGTTACTTAAACGTGTGTGGGAGGTAAAGGTCTCCCAGTTACCTAACCTTGTGTGGGAGGTAAAGGTCTCCCACAGTTACCTAACCTTGTGTGGGAGGTAAAGGTCTCCCACAGTTACCTAACCTTGTGTGGGAGGTAAAGGTCTCCCAGTTACCTAACCTTGTGTGGGAGGTAAAGGTCTCCCACAGTTACCTAACCTTGTGTGGGAGGTAAGGTCTCCCACAGTTACCTAACCTTGTGTGGGAGGTAAAGGTCTCCCACAGTTACCTAACCTTGTGTGGGAGGTAAAGGTCTCCCACAATTACTAACCTTGTGTGGGAGGTAAAGGTCTCCCACAGTTACCTAACCTTGTGTGGGAGACTGGTCTCCCACAGTTACCTAACCTTGTGTGAGGTTATCTTCTTCTCTTGAGGTTATCTTGAGATGATTTCGGGGCTTTTTTTTTTTAGTGTCCCCGCGGCCCGTCCTCGACCAGGCCTCCACCTCCAAGAAGCAGCTCGTGACAGCTGACTAACTCGCAGGTACCTATTTTACTGCTAGGTAACAGGGGGTATAGGGGTGAAAGAAAGCCTGCCCATTGTTTCTCGCCGGCGCCCGGGATTGAACCCGGTACCACAGGATCACAAGTCCAGTGCGCTGTCCGCTCGGCCGACCGGGTCCCGGGACGTAATCAGCACAAGCTGATGACTTGCACTTACTGGGAATTCCTGGTTCATACGTGGTGGCAATTTGTAAGGTATTTTCCCAGCATGATTAACATGTGCATTTATTTAAGTATTAAATTAATAATTAATTAAACTTATTTTAATTGATTATTATTAATTTAAAGTGAACTGTATATAAAGAGTGGATTGTATGTTCTGTGGTCATACTGCCAGGTGTTTCCTGTTCACATAATTTGTAAGGGTATATGTACGCAGCCTATTAATTTGTAAGGGTATATGTACGCATCCTATTAATCTGTAAGGGTATATGTACGCAGCCTATTAATCTGTAAGGGTATATGTACGCAGCCTATTAATCTGTAAGGGTATATGTACGCAGCCTATTAATCTGTAAGGGTATATGTACGCAGCCTATTAATCTGTAAGGGTATATGTACGCAGCCTATTAATCTGTAAGGGGTATATGTACGCAGCCTATTAATCTGTAAGGGGTATATGTACGCAGCCTATTAATCAAATAATTGGTTAATATAATATGTTACAATATTAGTCTTACAATACTTCTGTCTACAGCTAATATGGATTAGTATAATACAATTGTCAGCTTATCTGTTAGGTAGTGTACAGCCTAGTAATAGGCACTAGACATTGCTCGGTCACGTATGTGGAACTCGTTGGTTTAAGCCTTAATGGTGACTGTGAATGCTTCCTGTTGCACTAGCACGACTTGTTATAATTTCTTCCTTTAAGCTGCGCCCGCCGAGTAACTTAGTAGAGAACAGCTAAAACAATCCACATCATATACCAGGGGAAGGTTTATATATAATTGGACCAAGAGCTTACCCGTACCAGGTTGTTCTCAAGCATCATAACAGGTTAAAAGATATACATATAATTAATGGCCACCAATATACATATAACACAATTAATTTTAGCGGGTACAATACCTGCCAAGATTAGCGAGATCTTCGCCTGATCAGAGACTCAGTGGTTCCTTTGTCGATGCTCGTGGAGAGTATTTGTGACGTGAACGTGTCGACCAGAGAGGGCGGCTACTCTTGTACTCACCTAGTTGTACTCACCTACTTGTGCTTGCGGAGGTTGAGCTCTGGCTCTTTGGTCCCGCCTCTCAACCGTCAATCAACAGGTGTACAGATTCCTGAACCTATTGGGCTCTATCATATCTACACTTGAAACTGTGTATGGAGTCAGCCTCCACCACATCGCTTCCTAATGCATTCCATTTGTCAACCACTCTGACACTAAAAAAGTTCTTTCTAATATCTCTGTGGCTCATTTGGGCACTCAGTTTCCACCTGTGTCCCCTTGTGCGTGTGCCCCTTGTGTTAAATAGCCTGTCTTTATCTACCCTATTAGTTCCCTTCAGAATCTTGAATGTGGTGATCATGTCCCCCTTAACTCTTCTGTCTTCCAGCGAAGAGAGGTTTAATTCCCGTAGTCTCTCCTCGTAGCTCATACCTCTCAGTTCGGGTACTAGTCTGGTGGCAAACCTTTGAACCTTTTCCAGTTTAGTCTTATCCTTGACTAGATATGGACTCCATGCTGGGGCTGCATACTCCAGGATTGGCCTGACATAAGTGGTATACAAAGTTCTGAATGATTCTTTACACAAGTTTCTGAATGCCGTTCGTATGTTGGCCAGCCTGGCATATGCCGCTGATGTTATCCTCTTGTTATGGGCTGCAGGAGACAGGTCTGGCGTGATATCAATCCCCAAGTCTTTTTCTTTCTCTGACTCCTGAAGAATTTCCTCTCCCAGATGATACCTTGTATCTGGCCTCCTGCTCCCTATACCTATCTTCATTACATTACATTTGGTTGGGTTAAACTCTAACAACCATTCGTTCGACCATTCCTTCAGCTAGTCTAGGACTTCTTGAAGCCTCAAACAGTCATCTTCTGTCTTAATCCTTCTCATAATTTTGGCATCGTCCGAAAACATTGAGAGAAATAAATCTATACCCTCCGGGAGATCATTTACATATATCAGAAACAAGATAGGGCCGAGTACAGACGCCCTGTAGGACTCCACTGGTGACTTCACGCCAATCAGAGGTCTCACCCCTCACCGTAACTCTCTGCTTCCTATTGTTTAGGTACTCCCTTATCCACTGGAGCACCTTACCAGCTACACCTGCTTGTCTCTCCAGCTTATGTACCAGCCTCTTATGCGGTACTGTGTCAAAGGCTTTCTGACAATCCAAGAAAATGCAGTCTGCCCAGCCCTCTCTTTCTTGCTTAATCTTTGTCACCTGGTCGTAGAATTCTATTAAGGCAGCCAGGCAAGATTTACCCTCCCTGAACCCATGTTGGCGATTTGTCACGAAGTCACTTCTCTCCAGATGTGATACCAGTTTTTTTCTCACGATCTTCTCCATCACCTTGCATGGTATACAAGTCAAGGACACTGGCCTGTAGTTCAGTGCCTCTTGCCTGTCGCCCTTTTTGTATATTGGGACCACATTCGCCGTCTTCCATATTTCTGGTAGCTCTCCCGTCTCCAATGACCTACTATACACTACGGAGAGTGGCAAGCAAAGTGCCTCTGCACACTCTTTCAGTACCCATGGCGAGATCCCGTCTGGACCAACAGCCTTTCTAACATCCAGATCCAGCAGGTTTCTCTTGACCTCCTCTCTCGTAATTTCGAACCCCTTCCAAGGCCGCCTGGTTTACTTCCCTTTGTGTGTTGTCGTGTGTATGACCACGCCCGCTGCAAGGCGTGGCGTCTCCTATGGACGCGGTCCTCGACCCATCCACGAATGCGGTTCTGAATTCGTAAATTTTGACTTAGGGAAGTAGATGTTGGTTTTATATGTTTTAATTAAATCCAGTCCTGGTGAATACTTCATCATATTAAGCTGGTGTTTTAAGATTGATTGATGAAGATTAAGTCACCCAAAACGTGGCACGGGCATGAATAGCCCGTAAGTGGTGGCCCTTTTAAGCCATTACCAGTATCAAGAACTGATACTGGAGATCTGTGGAGGTGCGACTGCACCCTGCGTACTAAACCATCATAATAGACACTTACTAAACCCCAGCCTCTCGGTCCCAGGCATTTTTGAATATCGAAAAAGTAATTATTGACTTTGACTGGAAAATTTCTGCGGTATAGAAAAGTTATAATGCCTAAATGGTACTGTGATCGCTGCTTCGGGAAAAGTAGCTCTTGAGTGGACTTTCCTCAGATAGTTGTCACTGACTATCCCCACACACAGTCACCTGTAACCAGTCACTGACTATCCCACACAGTCACCTGTAACCGTCACTGACTATCCCCACACAGTCACCTGTAACCAGTCACTGACTATCCCCACACAGTCACCTGTAACCAGTCACTGACTATCCCACACAGTCACCTGTAACCAGTCACTGACTATCCCACACAGTCACCTGTAACCAGTCACTGACTATCCCACACAGTCACCTGTAACCAGTCACTGACTATCCCCACACAGTCACCTGTAACCAGTCACTGACTATCCCCACACAGTCACCTGTAACCAGTCACTGACTATCCCCCACACAGTCCCTGTAACCAGTCACTGACTACCCTCACACAGTCACCTGTAAGCAGTCACTGACTATGCCCACAATTTACTAAGTTTGTTCTAACGTACAACAATGTCACTAAAAACATTCAATGTTTTTTTGCTTGCTTGGGCGTCCGTGTGTGTATATGTCTGCCCCAAGTATGTGTGATTGTGTTTCTGTGTACATATGTGACTGTGTGTTTGTGTATATGCAGCCCGTCCTCCTAAGGTTTTCCAACGTCAAGAAACTGTCGTACTAAATTATCCTTATCCTAACGTACCACAGGACTCTAAACAAAAAACGGGATAATATGTCAATATCGCGAGCCGCTTCCATTTTCTAGTACGACATTTTTTGGCCTTAGGCAGAGAATATGTCAAAATACGACATTCTATTAAGAGTAATTGGTATATTGTTGATATATGTGTATATGTGTCTCCTGTGTGTATATACGTGAGTCCATGTATTTGTACACATATGACTGTGTTTGTGTGTCTTTGTTGCACTTTGAGTGTGTGTGTACGAACTATATAATGTCCTGTTGAATAAGTTTATTACCAAAAAGATGCTTGTGCTCCAATGTTTCCTTAAATAAAAGGAACTGCAACTCATACTCATGTTTTGATAATAGTTTTTGTAACTATGTGAACCAAAGTACATATATTGACGTAATGGACAATTATATAGTAGAATTTGGCACTATACACCTTATAGAGTCTTAAAATATAACGCTAAAAGCATAGTTTAAAACATTCCAAGGACTAATATAGCGTTTATCTTTACTATATCACGCCTCAGACAGCTAGGCGTATTACGCTTAGGAAGGTTACATTATGCTATCTTCTTGAGGTTATCTTGAGATGGCCGGTGGCTGAGCAGACAGAACACTGGACGTGTGATCCTGGACCTGGGTTTGATCCCAGGCGCCAGCGAGAAGCAATGGGCAGAGTTTCTTTCACCCTGATGCCCCTGTTACCTGGCAGTAAATAGGTACCTGGGAGTTAGTCAGCTGTCACGGACTACTTCCTGGGGGTGGAGGCCTGGTCGAGGACCGGGCCGCGGGAACACTAAAGCCCTGAAATCATCTCAAGATAATCTCAAGATAACCTCAAGATGATTTCGGGCTTAGCGTTCCCGCGGCCCGGTCATCGACCAGACCTCCTTTTTGTAACACATCCCCAGGAAGCAGCCATTAGCAGCTGTCTAATTCCCAAGTACTTTCTGCCAGGTGAACATGTGAACCAGGGTGAAAGAAACTCTGCCCATTTGTTTCCACCTCCACCGGGAATCGAACCCCGGAATCATAGGACTACGAATCCGTAACGCTGTCCACTCAGCTGTCAGGCCCTTATGAGGGGGCATGCCAGCCTTAGCTTATGCTAAATTGCATTAGCAACATATATTCAAAACCTTCTCTGGTTTGTCCAAATTCAATAGTTTCTAATTCTATCTCTAATTGTCCATTACATCAATATATGTACGATGGTGCATATAGTTACTGTGAGTACTATCTAAACAGAGGATGGGGTCTATATATGATAAATACAGTTAATTTACATAACTTATAATTATAATCATTACTACTGTTAAACGTTTCTCTCGTCAATATTTCATGCACACGAAAAATGTTGAAATTCTTTTGAATGTAGGAAAGTGTATGATTAGACAATACTAATATTAAAGTATTTAAGTCAAATGTATTAACTCTAATTACATAGACATAATACTTTTTATTAAAAAACTCTCCAATTTATTATAAATTGTCGATTATGTGTAACAAAATAGCCAAGGGGTTAGGCCCTTTGTTGAACGTTGCTTGTTGACAGTTGGGAAGGCTGCTCTTATACTCCAAACTGACGTTTTCTGTGTGGTCTTAAACTGACAGAGTAGTAAGAGGTTCTCGAGCGTAGTTCCCGCTGTCCCAGTCTGAGAGTAAGTGCTCTCAACTTGTCCCGGAAATATTCTCAAGGGCTTCGTTATGCCGGTTTACCTTACTCACAACA
>WNGS01153940.1:0-10700 GCA_020271785.1 Procambarus virginalis
GCCATTTGGTGTGGTGTGCATAGTGAAGTTGGGTGGAGCTTTATTGCTTCAGCAGGCGTCCTGCAAAATGCCAGCAAGTGATTATTTTATGGAGAAATTAAAGGAAGATTCCCTCATGTTCAACTATTTATGCACAATGTGTGTTAGCTTCATCTCCTATCCAACATTTTTATGGCCTCACTTAGTCAGTAACCGGGGTCTTTCTATTCAAAACATTCTATGGAGCCTTAAAGTAATTGTTAAAATGAGGATTCTATTTTATATACCTCTTTCTGGGAGGAGCCCTGTTGGCTCCCAAGCATTCCAGGCTGATGTGCTAATATTAGACTTTGGCATCAGTCAGTGTGAATGGAGTTCTTAAGCCTACTGGGACCACGCACCAGCCTGGCCCCAACTCGGAGAGGCACGAGGAGGCCTATAGAAACCCCATGTGATTGGAAACATTCTATGTCTGCCATCAATGGGGTCAGGCACCCAGAAAGGTAAGCAGCCCAAAACAAACCCCTTTTCTGGTTAAGAAATTGCTACTGAAAGCTGAACTTGTGGACAGAACTCCCCAAACAAAAATGAGCAAATGAGCCTGACATCACCATGTCGTCGTGCCGTCATCTGCGCAGCTCCTCCCCTCGCTGGAAGGGGAAGGGGGAGCCCCAGACACCTTGCACTGGCTACCCCAAGACCCCAGTTGTAAGGCTGATGCGCTAGGCAAAAGTCCTGTGCTCTGGCTCCTGACATTGGTGCTCAGCTCTGTGCCTGTATGGTGTGGTGGCTGTCTTCTTGGGGTGCGTGAGCCAGGAGTGATTCTTCAGTACTCGGGCTGCATGCGCCTAGGATTCCCTTCCCTAGGTGTCCTGTAAGTACTGCCTTTGGGGTTTGGCGCCTCCATCCACAAGTTCCTTAGGTTCTGCCTCTGCTTGGTTGTTTGCTGCTCGGTTTTTGATCGCCCTTGTGTGTGCTGCGGTGTTCTGGAATCCTTGGTCATCTTAGGGTAAGAGCAGATTGCGCTGGTCGGGGCGCAGGATACTGCACAACTAGTTTTCACCTCTCATACCACCGGCTCTGTTCTGTCTGGGTACGCTGTCCTCTTGTGGGGTTTTCTTTTTCTTTTTGTTTTCCTGCCTGGTTAGGGGTCTGCCTTCATTGTTGCCCCTCTGTGTGAATTGCATACACTTATTTGTTTCTGGTGGTACCCCCTGCTAGGTCCCCGTGAGTGTGCACATCCCGGGGGTTCAGTTACTTAGAAGTTTGATTGGTAGATTTGGGCGCTGGTTAGCAGTGCCCTGCCTGGGCTTCCCTGAGTATAAGTTCCATCTCAGGACCCTGGGAATCCCTGCGCGGGTGTACGGGTCCGATGGCTGTGATCTCTGAGTCTCCCCTCGCTGTATGCGAGTTTGAGGGTTGCTCTGTTCCCTTGTCTCAGGGTCTCTCTCATTGTTTTTGCTTCCGTCACTGCCTGCTGGGTCAGTGATACTTTCGACCTGGAGTCCTGCGAGTTTTATTGCTTGCTGGTGACTCAGTTTATCCAGTCTAGTGATGACGACATTCGGGTACAGGCAGTGCATGCGTTTCATGTTAGGTTTAGGTTGTTACAATGCGCTAGGTTGGTTGCTGACCCGGAAGCCCTGAGGCTGCCCTGTTTTGATTATAGGGTCCCGGACTTGGGGGTGTTGGTCGCTTCGACCTTGGTTTAGTCCGCACCCCCCTCGTCCTTCCCCTGCTGTGATTTGGTCTGTTTCCCCCCCCCCCTGGCTTCCGGCTCAAAAACATCTGAGGGTTTCGGGGTCGGGCAGGGTTTAGATGGTGTTGAGACTCGGGTGATCTTGGGGGATGCCCCTTCCGGCCTGCGACAGAAGCATTCGAGTCTTTCCTCCCTGCCGAAGTGTCTGGGTCTGACCAGTGGGCCCCCTTTCTTCTGGTTTCTACAGCTGTTCCGGCCTCTTTTTTTTTTGAGGCTGGGGCTTTGGCAGACAACTCGGTCCCCGGGCCTGATGTGGTGGCTCATGGGGTGGGGGAGGGGCTGACTTTGGGCCCTATTTACCCTGCCTGGTCTTTCAATCCTCTGACCGGGGTTTACTGTTACAAGAAGTGGGGTTTTCTTCCCTCAATTCGTACGAATTGGATTTGGTATCTGCCTCTCCCTGGGTTTTGTTCCAGTGTCCCTTCGGGTGCTTCAGTCTCGTCCTTCTGGAGGTTTTCGGCTTCCCGCCTCCCTCCGGCTGTGGTGCGGGAGGCCTTTGCGGCTTACCTCCTGCACAACCCAATTAAGCCTCTATTATGGCTCCGTCTACATTCATGTTTGGGCCTTCATTTCCCTACTGGATTCGTTAAGAGGTTCTGGAGTTGTCCTGGCTGGAGGACTGTCCGGTTTTTGCTTTGGCGGCTTGGCATACGTTCTGTCGCTCCCGCACGCTTGAGTGGTGTGAGTCGTTGACAGTGGTCCAGGTATTACTGGGGGGCGCATTTGAGCACCTTAACACTTTGCACCCTGGGCGTGAGCACCGCAAACTTTGACGTCATGCCCCAGCGGTGCGGGCGATCGTGCAGGCGAGCGCGCGGCGACACCGAAATGTGTACACTCGTTTCCGTTTTCTCACCTTAATTCTCGTGCTACGTTGCTCGTTTTGGTATTGTGTTCGCAATAGAATTCCCTACAGGTGTATATGCTTATAAGGTCCAAAAGCCCGGCGTGACTCGCCTTAGCAAAGCCTAAAGTTACCTGTGAACGAGCACCAATTGGCACACCCGCAACCTAATGTGTATACTCGTTCAGTTTGTATACATCAATTTTCGTGTTATGTCTTTCATTTTGGTATCAAATTGTTCGCAATACAAAAGCGAGTATTTTAAAACTACTGTCTCCACTCGATTATCCGGACTACTGTATATGGGAAGGACCCCCAGCCGGATATTCACGTGTTCCGGATAATGGTACTTTTTCACCTCTTTGTCCAAAAGTGACCATTTCCAACTATTTTTTATACTACAAACAACATAATTTGAATTGCCTTGCCACATATAATTACTAAATATTCAACTAGAAACCTCAGTTTACCTTGTTGGTGTTCGTCTTCTTGATTGATACCACACATCTTGAAGTTAATAAAAATTCTTAACAATTTACGTAACCTATACTAACACAACACTAAAATTAACACTTAAAATTACTGTACAGTTCATTAAGCAATGTTAGATTTGACTGCCAGCTGTTGAAGCTTCACTGGTTGAAGGCATTTGGCTTGCCTGTGATGCCTCACTGGTTGAGGTGTATAACACGTAACTTGTCTTTAATTGTTAGGTAGGGACGCGAGTCTTATTTTCCCTTATTTTATCCCTTATTTTTGGTAGGGACGCGAGTCTTATTTCCTCGGCATCACCCCTTTTATATGAAAGGAACCATCGGAAATGCATCCGAGGTGCCGTGTTAGGACAACCTTCTTCCTCTTAACACCTCCAGAATGATTGATGCTGCTACCAGACATAGTCTTGGCCAAAAATGTTCAAAGTTACTATGAAAATAAAAACTTATTAAAAAAAATATTTCACTAATGGCGCGGCACTGTGGTATAACACAAGGGATGGTAGCACATGGATTGACCAGTGTTGGATGGGTCTACTTGGGGCAGCTATAGCACGTTACGTAGGCCGCCAGGAGGAAAAAACTCACAATATTTTTTAAGGAAACTTCAGCCTTTGCACATTGTTTTTAGGAAACTTATATATTTGTTATTACATAATTACTAGTAATTCTTTTGTTTTTGGCTATGATGAATTGTTCTAAAATTAATGGTAATTCCTGTACCCAGGTGGTCCCTCCCAACGCTCGCTTCTCACCCTCCTGACACCACCCCACCCCCTCCTCCACCATGCGCCTCGAGTCACAGCCAGATGGGATTTATATGATACGGCCCGCCCCATGGCTTTCATATCCGAACAATTCAATGCTTATCCGGCTGACTGTCCGGATAGTGTAACATCGGCAGCAAATCAAATCAGCTTTTATCCAGCTAAACCAGCTTTTATCCGGCTCCCACAGACATTTTGGCTGGATATTGAGATAACTTTATCCAGTCACGATTTTGGCCATATAAGGGGGTTTTCCGGATGTTCGAATCCTGGATAATCGAGTTTCTACAGTAGTCCCATAATATTAGAGCAATAAATGGAATTTTAACAAATATTTTACATTTTGGGCGCACATCATCACAAAATTATTTATTCCAGTGTTCTGGCATCAATTGTCATGTTACATTGTTCATTTTGGTATCAAATTATTCACAATCTAAAGACGTGCATTTTAAAACTAGTCCCATAACAATAGCACAATAAATAGAATTTTAACAAATATTTTAAAATTAGGACCAAAAACGTATTTATAATCTTTCCAGTGTTCTGACATCAATTTTCATGTTCCATCTTTCATTTGGGTATCAAATTGTGCGCATTCTAAAGGTGTTCATTTTAAAACTACTCTCAGATTGATCGGATAAAATTAAAATTTTTAACAAATATTTTAAAATGTGGACGCCGCTTGCATCACCGACTCTGACTCAAGAGAAAAATTCTGGACACCAGGGGCGTTACAAGAGTGCAAAAGTGTTAATGGAGTGCTTGGTTTGCTCCTGCCCTTCCTCGGGATGTGAGTGTCGTGCAGCTTCACGTGCAGGTTCCCTCCCTTTCAACTGCGCTGATTGCTGAGGACTTGCACGCTCGTGGCCTGTTGACTTCAGTCTTGCGTTTCTTTTCCCTCCTGGAGCTGTCTGCCGACTGGTTTGAGGAGGATGTGGAGGCGCTTGGGGCCTTTCCTGGGTCTAGCGCCTTGGGCTCGGCAGCTCGTTCGTTGGCTGCCTCGTTGAAGCTGTTTGCGCCGATCCTGCGGGATGAGGTGTCACTGTTTTATGCCTCCCGGCTCGCATGTCGGCAGGCGGTGCTAGCTTCCTCCTTGGAATCTGCTTTTGCTCTGGCTCTTAGAATGTCTTTGCCTTTTTGTCCCTTGCTGTTTGCTGATTCTGCAGTAACGCAGTATCTGCACGCAGCCTTGACTAGCTGTCGTCCGATGTCTGACTTTCTGATTCTCCGGGGGTCCCGCGGGGGGCCTTCCCTGAGGGGTTGTGCCAGGACTTGGGGTTCTGTTCATCTTGGTAGGGGGGGGGGTGTTTGGGGACTCGCAGTGCAGGCCTCGTCTCCTGCGCTCTGTCGGGTCATGTTGGAGTGGGTGCGCATGGGCATGGACGAAACGACGACATTTATCAGATGAGATTCCCGTCTGTTCCTAGTCCCGAAACGGAACTGTGTGGACCTGCAGTTCATTCTGGACTAGTCCCATCTAAAACCCTGGGTTCGTTGCCCCTTCTTTCGGTTGACCACTCTGTCCCAAGTCTGGCTTCTGTTGGAGCTGGGTGTTTGGATGGTGTCCCTGGACCTCCGGGACGCATATTGGCACGTCCAAATTCATCCGTGGTTCAGGGACTGGTTCGATTTTGTTGTGGGGCGTCGAAGTTACAGCTTCCATTGTCTCCCGTTCGGGTTGAACCTGGCATCTCACATTTTCACTCGCCTTACTCGGGTCGTGGTGGCCCTTCTGCATCTCTTAGATGTTCGGGTGTTGGCCTACCTCGACGACTGGCTGGTCTGTGCTCCCAGCCGATCTGCTTGTCTGCTCACCAGGAATTTGATTCTTTCCCAGCTCACTGGGTTCGGGTTCTTGGTGAACTGAAGGAAGTCTTATTTGTTTCCCTCCCAGGTTTGGACTTGGCTGGGTCTTGTGTAGGACTCTCGGACTGCTTCCTTGTCTCTCCCTCTGGAATCTCTCCTTTGGCTGCAGTCCCGCCTTTGCCTATTTCTTGGGGGGCTCTCGGGTCACTCAGCGGTTGCTCGAGGGTTTGTACTGGAGCATGAACTTTGCTGTGATGGTCTACCAGCCGGGCCGGGTTTGGCTTCATCGGGTGTGCTGGTTTCTTCAGAGCCATCACTTCCACCTCTCTCACGATCGCTGGGTTCGTCCACTGGGGGCCTTGCGTCGGTTGCTGTGTTGCCGGCTTCCTCTTTGGGTTTTTCGGGGTTCAGTGCCTTAGCACCTACCTGAGTCCTCGCTCAATGTGTTCACGGGGCTTTGTGGGCTTTGTGGGCTGGGGCTTTGTGACGAGAGCTCACCAGGCCAGCCAGAAGCGGTGGGGTCCTTTCTTCTCTAAGAGCTCATAGCACTGTGCGGGAGTTTACGGCGTGTGGTTTTCCCTTCGGAGGGTTCAGGTTGTTCACGGATCGACAATCCAGCTCCATTCGAGCTGCTCCCCGGTGGTTCATTGTCTGAACCATAGGGTTTCGATGTGGTCCTTGGCTCTTTGAGCCTGGTCGCTTTGGGTGACTCGTCTGCAGAGTTCTCAGGATTTGGCTTTCCTGGTGGTTCACATTCGGGGGGTATCCAATGTTCTGGCGGATGGCCTGTCTCGGTTTGTTCCCCCCTGTCCACAGAGTGGACGGTCGACACCGACTCATTCATTTGGTTTCGCCAGATGTTCGGGTGCCCGGAGGTGGACCTTTTTGCGTTGGTGTGGTCGAGGCGCCTTCCAGTATATGTAGCGCCCTTCCCCAACTGCGAGGCTGTCAGGGTCGATGCCTTTCGGCAGGACTGGTCGAGGTGGGGGTTCCTGTACCTCTTTCCCCTGGTTCAGCTGATGCTTCAGGTCCTGGCTCGCTTGAAGATTTACCGTGGAAGAGTAGTCCTCTTGGCTCCTTCGTGGCTGGCCATCCTTTGTTTCAGGCTTTGCATGCTCGGTGTCTGAACCCGGAGGTTTTCCTTTGGCTCCGCCTCTTTCAGCAGATCGGTCCGGTTCGTCACGTGACTGGTTCGATTTTCTCCTCGAGTCTTCGCATTTGGTCTTTTTGACTCGGGTCTATCACCATCTGTGTGGATCAGGTGGCTTCCTTGATGGTGTCCCACCTGCGGGCTTTGTCTCAGTGGTAATCAAATAAAATAGAGTTCAAGCGCAGTTAAAAGCTCTGTACCTCAAGGTACGGTCCTTGCACCGCTACTGTTCCTTATTCTCATATCAGATATGGACAAAAATACACATCACAGCTTCGTGTCATCCTTTGCAGATGACACAAAAATCAGTATGAAAATTATCTCTGCTGAAGACATTGAAAAATTACAAGCAGATATCAACAAAGTTTTCGATTGGGCAGCAGAAAATAACATGATGTTTAACAGTGATAAATTTCAGGTACTCAGGTACGGCAAAAATGAGGATCTGAAACTTAATACAGGGTACAAAACACAATCGAATCTGCCCATAGTAGGAAACAGCATGTCAAGGATTTGGGAATAATGATGTCCGACGATCTAACATTTAGGGAGCATAACCTAGCAAATATTGCGTCAGCCAGAAAAATGATCGGATGGATTACGAGAACTTTCAAATCCAGGGACCCATCACAATGGTTGTACTCTTCAAGTCACTTGTGTTGTCCCGTCTCGAGTACTGCTCAGTACTCACTTTCCCCTTCAGAGCAGGAGAGATTGCTCAAATAGAGGGAATACAGAGAACATATACGGCATGCATAGACAAGATAAAACACCTAAATTATTTGGATCGTCTCAAAGCTCTCCAAATGTATTCATTAGAAAGGAGACGAGAGAGATACTAAATAATATACACATGGAAAATACTGGAGGACAGGTATCAAATCTGCACAGTATAATTACAATGTACTGGAGTGAACGATATGGAAGAAAATGCAGAATAGAATCTGTGAAGAACAGAGGTGCCATAGGCACAATCAGAAAACACTGTATAAACATCAGAGGTCCGCGGCTGTTCAACGTCCTCCCAGCGACTATAAGAAATATTGCCGGAACAACCGTGGACATCTTCAAGAGAAAACTAGACTTTTCTAAAAGACGTTCCGGACCAACCGGGCTGTGATGGGTATGTGGGCCTGCGGGCCACTCCAAGCAACAGCCTGGTGGACCAAACTCTCACAAGTCAAGCCTGGCCTCGGGCTGGGCTTGGGGAGTAGAAGAACTCCCAGAACCCCATCAAGCAGGTATCAAGCAAGCAGGCAGTGTAAAGTTTCCTGGCGGATCTTTCGTTTCTCTCGCTTCGTAGGTATTCCTCGTTCTCGGTTCGGGTTGTCTTGTCCTTTCGTTGTTGTTTCAGGACCGTCATCTTATGCCGAATACTGTCGCCTTGTATCGTGCAGCGCTGGTGGAGCCGCTGCAGCTTGTTTTCGGTATTGATGTTACTTCAGCGCCGTTTAGCGAGCTGTCTTGTGCATTGTTTCATCTCCGGCCTGCTCATGCGCCGCTTGAGCCGTCCTGGTCTTTGGATCGGGTGCTTTCTTTTCTCTCTTCTCTTTGGTTTGTGGTGGCCGCTTTGATCCAGGATTGTTTTCCTAAGGCTCTTTTTCCTGTTGGCATTGGCCTCTGGTGGTTGGGTCGGAGAGCTTCATGCTCTCCTCTGGCGCAGGGATTTCTGCTCTTTTGGTCCTTGTAATAGGTTTGTTCACTTGCAGCCGTCTTCATCTTTTCTGGCAAAGAATGAGACGGCTGCTTTCTGGAGGGGTCTTTGGATTGTTAATGCTTGGTTGGTCAGGCCAGGGGTGCATTATGTGTTGTGTCCGGTTGTGGCTCTTCTTCTTTATTTAAGCGCCATGGCTTCTGTGTTCGGAGATGCACTTTGGGTTGATCCGGTTTCCCTTCTTCTCTGATCCAGGGTGCGGGTCTCAGGTTGTCCGCAGGGTTATTAAGTCCAGCCAGCCTGCGGTCTATCCCCGTGCCCATGACGTTCGTAAGTTCCTGCTCTTGCTACCGTCTTTGGCAACATGACATGGGCTGACATTCGGGTGCCAGGATGTTGGCGGTTGAACAGGGTCCTGGCTGTGCATTACCTCGTGAATGTTCCTGGGCCTCCTTGGGCCTGTGTCGCTTTGGGTTGGCGGTTGCAGCCAATTGTCTCAGCTTCGGTTTGAGGAGTTTCGCTTTGAGGAGTGAGCAACGACTGTCTCCCAGGTAAGTTTTCTCTGTTTTTGTCTTTTGTAACTAGCTCCAGGGTGCTGATGGGGCTCCCCAAGAAAACCAGCGTTGAATATAATGAAACTCCATTTCTGGGTGAGACCCAGAGGCTCTCCGGCAACCCTCCCACCCTCTGATCGGCAGTTTTTCGCATGTTTTGATTTTCAGTCTCAGAACTGGGGTCTTGAGTAGCCGGTGCGAGGGGTCTGGGGGCTCCCTCTTTCCACTCCCGGGGAGGGGGAAGCTGAGCAGAAGGTGGTGCAGTGACGTAGTAACGTCATGCTCGTTTTGTTTGGGGAGTTCTGTCCACTAGTTCAGCTCTCAGGCAATTTCTTAACCAGAAAAGGGGTTTATTTTGGGATGCTTACCTTCTGGGTGGCTGACCCGGTTGATGGCAGACATTGAATGCTTCAAACCACATGTGCATTTCTATAGGCCATTGCTCCTCGTGCCTCTCTGAGGGGGGCCAGGTTCTGTCTCGTGGGAATATGTCTGCCATGGAGACTTAAGGGATAAGAGCCAACAAGATAAGTTATATCATAAATGTAATATTCACAGATGCCATGCCGGTAGGGAATATGCTTATTTGTTTATGCATAGGTTTAAAAAAAAAAAGACACCATAATTTTATATACTCATGGATGATCATTTAAATAAAGTATCTATTAGAATTGTTGAGGTTTCCAAGTTTTAAGTACTTGCTGGTAGTATGTACTGTACTGGGAAAACATTAATGTATTTTATACAGGAAGTGCTGGATCGCCAAGTTGTAGTGGATATATGGGCATCCGGGTAGCTGCAAGCAACAGCCTGATGGAGTAGTTATCACCATGCAAGCATAGAGATACCTCTACAATATCAAGGCCATTGAGAACACTTGAAGGGGCAGCGGGCGATGATTCCATCTAGGTGGGTGAGATTTTATTTGTTATTATGAACCTTGTTTTTCTCCACTGATTACCTTGTTAACCCTTAGCACTATCGTTCACTTGTACCGGACTCACATCCATTATTTTTCTCCTGAATCCTAGCTTTGAACCGGACTTGCGTCCACTACAAAAATATTTTTATAAAATTCATTTTTATCCAATCGACTTGGATAGTATCAAAATAAGCGCCTTTAGAATGCGCACAATTTGATACCAAAATGAAAGATGTAACATGAAACTTGATGTCCAAACACTTATATGATTATAAACAGGTTTTGGTCAAAATTTTAAAATATTTGTTAAAATTCTATTATTGTGCTATTATGTTGGGACTAGTTTTAAGATGCATGCCTTTACGTGGCGAACAATTTGATACCAAAATGAAAGATGTAACACAAACATTTGTCAGAACACTGGAAAGATATAAATAATTATGATGATGAGCTTCCAGAATTAAATATTTGTTAAAATTCCAGTTATGCTCGATTATTATGGGACTAGTTTAGTCTCAAACCACGCATATCATAATAAATGATATCAGTGACAAAAACCGAAACCGTGCACATCATTTATATATGATTTCGTGTCTAGCGCTCTATAATTCAAACGGCCCGCGTGGGATAGGGGTAGTCATCGGCGAGCCTCGACCAACATAAACCAAACCCCGCCTGGGAAGAAAATCCAGCGTGGGTCCCCTTTGCGTACAGAGTCTCAGTTACCGGCGGACACCATGCGAGCGGCATCACGTTCCGACGACCGAC
>WNGS01153940.1:11127-25495 GCA_020271785.1 Procambarus virginalis
TTCCCACTGCTCAGCGAGAGAACGTTCCTCGCGACTCTCGAACCGAGGATGAAATTAATCAGAATTTGTTCCCGGATGGTGATGAACCTGATACTGACGACTCCGACATTGATCATGACTACACACAGCACTCAGAGGTGGTATACGAGCCACAATTGAGACAACGAGTGTGAACATGCTGGCTCCACCAGTGGCTCAACCGACTAGCATCGTCTTCCACCATGCCGTCCTCTCAGCCCTCACACCTCGACCCATCCCCCACACCACCCACTCCACCCCCACACCACCCACTCCACCCCCCACACCACCCACTCCACCCCCCACACCACCCACTCCACCCCCACACCACCCACTCCACCCCCACACCACCCACACCATCCCCCACACCACCCACACCATCCCCCACACCACCCACACCATCCCCCACACCACCCACACCATCCCCCACACCACCCACACCATCCCCCACACCACCCACTCCACCCCCCACCATCCACTCCACCCCCACACCACCAACTCCATCCCCCACACACCCCACACCATCACTCACACCACTCACACCATACCCCACACCTCCACACCACCCACTCCACCCCCCACACCATCCCCCACACCACCCACACCATCCCCCACACCACCCACTCCACTCCCCACACCACCCACTCCACTCCCCACACCACCCACACCATCCCCCACACTACCCACACCATCCCCGACACCACTCACACCATCCCCCACACCACCCACACCATCCCCCACACCTTCACCCACACCCCCACACCACCCGCACCATCCCCCACACCACCCACACCATCCCCCACACCTTCACCCACACCACCCACACCACCCGCACCATCCCCACACCACCCACACCACCCACACCACCCATGGGGTGTATTGAAGCAGCAGGCTTGGAAGTGTCTCAACTCGCCAGACAAAAAAAATTGATGGGTTGACAGGTCTCCTCTCACACCTCCAGGATCCCCCTCCCCCCCCAGGTACCCGGCCATACACACCACAATGCCAAGTCAGCTATTGTTTTCTACATGAAACAATAAAACATGTTAATGATTAATACAGTAATGTATATTAATACACGAAAATTAACATTTTGGCATAAATATGTTACAGCTGAGATTGAGATTTTTAATAGAGTATGAATGAGAGGTTTGGCAGCCATGCGTGGTCAGCAACCTTCTCTCTCTCCACTTCCACCTCCCCTGACAACACCTTCCACCACTGACCCCACCTGCCTCCTTCCACCACCTGCCTCCCCTGACACCTTCCACCACCTGCCTCCCCTGACACCTTCCACCACCTGCCTCCCCTGACACCTTCCACCACCTGCCCCCCTGACATCTTCCACCACCTGCCTCCCCTGACACCTTCCACCACCTGCCTCCCTGACACCTTCCACCACCTGCCTCCCCTGACACCTTCCACCACCTGCCTCCCCTGACACCTTCCACCACCTGCCTCCCCTGACACCTTCCACCACCTGCCTCCCCTGACACCTTCCACCACCTGCCTCCCCTGACACCTTCCACCACCTGCCTCCCCTTCCACCACCTGCCTCCCCTTCCACCACCTGCCTCCCCTTCCACCACCTGCCTCCCCTGACACCTTCCACCACCTGCCTCCCCTGACACCTTCCACCACCTGCCTTCCCTGACACCTTCCACCACCTGCCTCCCCTGACATCTTCCACCTGACATCTTCCACCAATGACTTCACCTACCTCCACTGACACCACCTGCCTCCCCTGGCACCACTTTATCACCCTTCAACCATTTCCCTCCATCCTTCAACCATTTCCACCACCTCACACCACCTGCCTCCCCTGACACCACCTGAAATGATGTCAGCCACCTCACCAAGGCCTAACGTTCACACGACCTGTGCTTGTTTTATTGGCCTACTCAAAATTTAATCTAAATAGACTTACAAATTGTTTTCAAATAATGTTGTTTGTTATAACTAATAAAATAGTCTGTTTTGAAGTTTTATTAATTTTATACAGTACAGTACGTAGGCTGTTAGAGGGAGGGAGGGATCCAGGAAACAACCCCCCTCCCACCCCCCCCTCCAATGGCTCAGGGAGCGACCAGCCGGCCACACAATGCCAAGTCAGCTGTTATCTACACGCCAATTGTATTAAAATTCTGTGAAAAGGAAATGTGTTCAAACTGTTTTAAAATATTTACTGTATATATCACAATTTTCACCATTATTATTGCTCCAGTATGACATTTTTCTAATAAAAAGGCTATTTTCAGTGTAGATAATGTGATAATTATCATTAAATTGACTCGTGGCATCTGACGACAAGAGGAGAGTGAGGTAGAGGGTGGTCTGTGGTGGTCAGGTGCAGGAAGGAGGGGGGGGGGAGCATGGAGCCGCCAGTCACGTGTTGCCTCTACAGCCTTTACTGACACCACTATTACTCCAGCTACAAGCCTCTACTGACACCATTATTACTCCAGCTTCCCTTGACAACTTCTACCACTGACAACCAGCATCTACTGACACCACTATTACTCCAGCTTCCCTTGACAACTTCTACCACTGACAACTTCCCTTGACAACTTCTACCACTGACAACCAGCATCTACTGACACCATTATTACTCCAGCTTCCCTTGACAACTTCTACCACTGACAACCAGCCTCTACTGACACCACTATTACTCTAGCTTCCCTTGACAACTTCTACCACTGACAACTTCCCTTGACAACTTCTATCTCTGACAACCAGCCTCTACTGACACCACTTGCCTCCTGACAACAACTCTCTCACCAATGCCCCCCCCCCCCCAACACCATTTTATCACCATTTCAGCTGGCTGGCTGACAACCTGCTTCCCATGAGAATACGTAACTTACACCACCTGCCCCCTAACAAAAAACCCTAACCACTGACACCACTTGCCTCCTCACATCAACTCTCTCGCCAATGCCCCCCCCCCTGACACCATTTCTCCTAGAAACAATGGGTAAGGATAATAAAACACTATATAACTGTTTACACTCTGGCGAATCATAGTTGATGACAGCCAGCTCCGACGCTCGGCCTCGGTGACCGCTTAGACGAACATTCCTCACTTAATCGAACATTTGTGTGTTCCACTGAACATTTGGTACCAAATTCAATTTGTTCGGCTCTTCCGGGAATTCGATAGAGCGGGGTTCGTTAGTCTGAGGAAGCACTGTATGTTGTTTATAGTACAATGGGGCCTCGACTTACGATGCTAATCCGTTCCCAGAGACGGATCGTAAGTCGAAATATCGTAAGACGAAGCGATTAAGAAATAAAGGGAATTGAATTAATCCATTCCCCACCCTCCAAAATATTAACATACAAATACATTTTATACTGAATACAATGTATTTTTTTAACTACAATACAGTACCTAAGTTGATCTTACCTTTATGGAGGGCTCTTGATGGCGTATGGAAGATGGTGATGAGGGGGGAGGAGGAGAGTTGTTACTGTTTGGAAGGGGCGTCCCCTTCCATTATCACATCAGGCAGTGATGTTTTCTCTGGGGGTACTCTCTCTCCTACGTTTTGCCTGAATACCACTAGGACCTGGTTGTGGTTTAGTGCTTGTTTGTCTCGCTACAAATTTGTCAAGAGACATTTGTTTTTCCCTTCGTTTTAACATTTATCTGTAATGATGCATCACAGTGTCATTGAATAGGTTTAGGCAACGGCTTACTGCACCTTGATTTGGGTGAGTCGTTTCAGCAAAGGTTTGCAATTCTTCCCATGCTGCACACATTTTCTTAATTGTTGAGGAAGAGACATTCTGTACTCTTGCTTCTGCTCTATGGTCATCCTTACATGCGTTTTCATATGTTGAGCCTTACCTCTAACTTTCCTGAGACTCATTACGTGATATATAATAATTTAATGTTCAAAATGCAAAAAATCACCACAAACGCAGAATTTCTGATAGGCGCGATCGTCACTAAGCAGGTAGCTGTAGTAAACTGAGGCAGGTCGGACCCTGTGACCGGGAACCACGCGCTAGGTCGACCCGAACGTGTACCAACAATATCGGAAGTCGACGACACCATCGGATGTCGAGTCGCATTTTTCGATGAAATTTACATCGTAACTCGAAATTATCGTAAGTAGGGGCAATCGTAAGTCGAGGTGCCACTGTATAAAAATAGTTGGAAATGGTCACTTTTGGACTCGTAGGTGAAAAGTACCATTATCCGGAACACGTGATAATCCGGCTGGGGGTCCTTCCCATATAGTCCTGATGATCGAGTGGAGACAGTATTTGTAATACGGCCCGTTAACAGGAAACAACAGGTAATAGATGAGGAAGCAACATACCAGCGTCTGTGATACAGACAATGCCGTGCTGTAATTACCTAAGTGTAATTACCTAAGTGTAGTTACAGGATGAGAGCTATGCTCGTGGTGTCCCGTCTTCCCAGCACTCTTTGTCATATAACGCTTTGAAACTACTGACGGTCTTGGCCTCCACCACCTTCTCCCCTAACTTGTTCCAACCGTCTACTACTCTGTTCGCGAAAGTGAATTTTCTTATATTTCTTCGGCATCTGTGTTTAGCTAGTTTATATCTATGACCTCTTGTTCTTAAAGTTCCAGGTCTCAGGAAATCTTCCCTATCGATTTTATCAATTCCTGTTACTATTTTGTATGGTGGGCTGTGTGGGTATGTGGGCTGGGCTGGGCTGTGGTGGGTATGTGGGCCTGCGGGCCGTGGGTATGTGGGCTGGGGTGGGCTGTGGTGGGTATGTGGGCCTGTGGGCCGCTCCAAGCAACAGCCTAGTGGACCAAACTCTCACAAGTCAAGCCTGGCCTCGGGCCGGGCTTGGGGAGTAGAAGAACTCCCAGAACCCCATCAACCAGGTATCAACCAACCAGGTAATGCACAGGTATCGGACAAAATGAAACGGATAGTGATACTGATGCACAAGTGAGCGTTCCTAGGGTGAGGACTACTTAAACCAACACTGCCGTCATGACGCATCCCACATCATGGGTCTGTGCCACATGCTGTGGTGCCTGCTGTTCAAATACCCTATGAACATATGGAAGATGATTCATTTTCCAGATGTTGTGACCATGATTCTGATACTTGTGGTAGTAGTGTTTTAGCCATTTGGTGTGGTGTGCATAGTGAAGTTGGGTGGAGCTTTATTGCTTCAGCAGGTCGTCCTGCAAAATGCCAGCAAGTGATTATTTCTATGGAGAAATTAAAGGAAGATTGCCCTCATGTTCAACTATTTATGCACAATGTGTGTTAGCTTCATCTCCTATCCAACATTTTTATGGCCTCACTTAGTCAGTAACCGGGTTCTTTCTATTCAAAACATTCTATGGAGCCTTAAAGTAATTGTTAAAATGAAGGATTCTATTATTATATTACCTCTTTCTGGGAGGAGCCCTGTTGGCTCCCCAAGCATTCCAGGCTGATGTGCTAATATTAGACTTTGGCATCAGTCAGTGTGAATGGAGTTCTTAAGCCTACTGGGGACCACGCACCAGAACCTGGCCCAACCTCGGAGAGGCACGAGGAGCAATGGCCTATAGAAACCCCATGTGATTGGAAACATTCTATGTCTGCCATCAATGGGGTCAGGCACCCAGAAGGTAAGCAGCCCAAAACAAACCCCTTTTCTGGTTAAGAAATTGCTACTGAAAGCTGAACTTGTGGACAGAACTCCCCAAACAAAAATGAGCAAATGAGCCTGACATCACCATGTCGTCGTGCCGTCATCTGCGCAGCTCCTCCCCTCGCTGGAAGGGGGAAGGGGGAGCCCCAGACACCTTGCACTGGCTACCCCAAGACCCCAGTTGTAAGGCTGATGCGCTAGGCAAAAGTCCTGTGCTCTGGCTCCTGACATTGGTGCTCAGCTCTGTGCCTGTATGGTGTGGTGGCTGTCTTCTTGGGGGTGCGTGAGCCAGGAGTAATTCTTCAGTACTCGGGCTGCATGCGCCTAGGATTCCCTTCCCTAGGTGTCCTGTAAGTACTGCCTTTGGGGTTTGGCGCCTCCATCCACAAGTTCCTTAGGTTCTGCCTCTGCTTGGTTGTTTGCTGCTCGGTTTTTGATCGCCCTTGTGTGTGCTGCGGTGTTCTGGAATCCTTGGTCATCTTAGGGTAAGAGGCAGATTGCGCTGGTCGGGGCGCAGGATACTGCACAGCTAGTTTTCACCTCTCATACCAGCCGGCTCTGTTCTGTCTGGGTACGCTGTCCTCTTGTGGGGTTTTCTTTTTCTTTTTGTTTTCCTGCCTGGTTAGGGGGTCTGCCTTCATTGTTGCCCCTCTGTGTGAATTGCATACACTTATTTGTTCTGGTGGTACCCCCTGCTAGGTCCCCGTGAGTGTGCACATCCCGGGGGGTTCAGTTACTTAGAAGTTTGATTGGTAGATTTGGGCGCTGGTTAGCAGTGCCCTGCCTGGGCTTCCCTGAGTATAAGTTCCATCTCAGGACCCTGGGAATCCCTGCGCGGGTGTACGGGTCCGATGGCTGTGATCTCTGAGTCTCCCCTCGCTGTATGCGAGTTTGAGGGTTGCTCTGTTCCCTTGTCTCAGGGTCTCTCTCATTGTTTTTGCTTCCGTCACTGCCTGCTGGGTCAGTGATACTTTCGACCTGGAGTCCTGCGAGTTTTATTGCTTGCTGGTGACTCAGTTTATCCAGTCTAGTGATGACGACATTCGGGTACAGGCAGTGCATGCGTTTCATGTTAGGTTTAGGTTGTTACAATGCGCTAGGTTGGTTGCTGACCCGGAAGCCCTGAGGCTGCCCTGTTTTGATTATAGGGTCCCGGACTTGGGGGTGTTGGTCGCTTCGACCTTGGTTTAGTCCGCACCCCCCTCGTCCTTCCCCTGCTGTGATTTGGTCTGTTTCCCCCCCCCCCCCCTGGCTTCCGGCTCAAAAACATCTGAGGGTTTCGGGGTCGGGGCAGGGTTTAGATGGTGTTGAGACTCGGGTGATCTTGGGGGATGCCCCTTCCGGGCCTGCGACAGAAGCATTCGAGTCTTTCCTCCCTGCCGAAGTGTCTGGGTCTGACCAGTGGGCCCCCTTTCTTCTGGTTTCTACAGCTGTTCCGGCCTCTTTTTTTTTTTGAGGCTGGGGCTTTGGCAGACAACTCGGTCCCGGGGCCTGATGTGGTGGCTCATGGGGGTGGGGGAGGGGCTGACTTTGGGCCCTATTTAACCCTGCCTGGGTCTTTCAATCCTCTGACCGGGGTTTACTGTTACAAGAAGTGGGGTTTTCTTCCCTCAATTCGTACGAATTGGATTTGGTATCTGCCTCTCCCTGGGTTTTGTTCCAGTGTCCCTTCGGGTGCTTCAGTCTCGTCCTTCTGGAGGTTTTCGGCTTCCCGCCTCCCTCCGGCTGTGGTGCGGGAGGCCTTTGCGGCTTACCTCCTGCACAACCCAAATTAAGCCTCTATTATGGCTCCGTCTACATTCATGTTTGGGCCTTCATTTCCCTACTGGATTCGTTAAGAGGTTCTGGAGTTGTCCTGGCTGGAGGACTGTCCGGTTTTTGCTTTGGCGGCTTGGCATACGTTCTGTCGCTCCCGCACGCTTGAGTGGTGTGAGTCGTTGACAGTGGTCCAGGTATTACTGGGGGGCGCATTTGAGCACCTTAACACTTTTGCACCCTGGGCGTGAGCACCGCAAACTTTGACGTCATGCCCCAGCGGTGCGGGCGATCGTGCAGGCGAGCGCGCGGCGACACCGAAATGTGTACACTCGTTTCCGTTTTCTCACCTTAATTCTCGTGCTACGTTGCTCGTTTTGGTATTGTGTTCGCAATAGAATTCCCTACAGGTGTATATGCTTATAAGGTCCAAAAGCCCGGCGTGACTCGCCTTAGCAAAGCCTAAAGTTACCTGTGAACGAGCACCAATTGGCACACCCGCAACCTAATGTGTATACTCGTTCAGTTTGTATACATCAATTTTCGTGTTATGTCTTTCATTTTGGTATCAAATTGTTCGCAATACAAAAGCGAGTATTTTAAAACTACTGTCTCCACTCGATTATCCGGACTACTGTATATGGGAAGGACCCCCAGCCGGATATTCACGTGTTCCGGATAATGGTACTTTTTCACCTCTTTGTCCAAAAGTGACCATTTCCAACTATTTTTTATACTACAAACAACATAATTTGAATTGCCTTGCCACATATAATTACTAAATATTCAACTAGAAACCTCAGTTTACCTTGTTGGTGTTCGTCTTCTTGATTGATACCACACATCTTGAAGTTAATAAAAATTCTTAACAATTTACGTAACCTATACTAACACAACACTAAAATTAACACTTAAAATTACTGTACAGTTCATTAAGCAATGTTAGATTTGACTGCCAGCTGTTGAAGCTTCACTGGTTGAAGGCATTTGGCTTGCCTGTGATGCCTCACTGGTTGAGGTGTATAACACGTAACTTGTCTTTAATTGTTAGGTAGGGACGCGAGTCTTATTTTCCCTTATTTTATCCCTTATTTTTGGTAGGGACGCGAGTCTTATTTTCCTCGGCGTCACCCCTTTTATATGAAAGGAACCATCGGAAATGCATCCGAGGTGCCGTGTTAGGACAACCTTCTTCCTCTTAACACCTCCAGAATGATTGATGCTGCTACCAGACATAGTCTTGGCCAAAAATGTTCAAAGTTACTATGAAAATAAAAAACTTATTAAAAAAATATTTCACTAATGGCGCGGCACTGTGGTATAACACAAGGGATGGTAGCACATGGATTGACCAGTGTTGGATGGGTCTACTTGGGGCAGCTATAGCACGTTACGTAGGCCGCCAGGAGGAAAAAACTCACAATATTTTTTAAGGAAACTTCAGCCTTTGCACATTGTTTTTAGGAAACTTATATATTTGTTATTACATAATTACTAGTAATTCTTTTGTTTTTGGCTATGATGAATTGTTCTAAAATTAATGGTAATTCCTGTACCCAGGTGGTCCCTCCCAACGCTCGCTTCTCACCCTCCTGACACCACCCCACCCCCTCCTCCACCATGCGCCTCGAGTCACAGCCAGATGGGATTTATATGATACGGCCCGCCCCATGGCTTTCATATCCGAACAATTCAATGCTTATCCGGCTGACTGTCCGGATAGTGTAACATCGGCAGCAAATCAAATCAGCTTTTATCCAGCTAAACCAGCTTTTATCCGGCTCCCACAGACATTTTGGCTGGATATTGAGATAACTTTATCCAGTCACGATTTTGGCCATATAAGGGGGTTTTCCGGATGTTCGAATCCTGGATAATCGAGTTTCTACAGTAGTCCCATAATATTAGAGCAATAAATGGAATTTTAACAAATATTTTACATTTTGGGCGCACATCATCACAAAATTATTTATTCCAGTGTTCTGGCATCAATTGTCATGTTACATTGTTCATTTTGGTATCAAATTATTCACAATCTAAAGACGTGCATTTTAAAACTAGTCCCATAACAATAGCACAATAAATAGAATTTTAACAAATATTTTAAAATTAGGACCAAAAACGTATTTATAATCTTTCCAGTGTTCTGACATCAATTTTCATGTTCCATCTTTCATTTGGGTATCAAATTGTGCACATTCTAAAGGTGTTCATTTTAAAACTACTCTCAGATTGATCGGATAAAATTAAAATTTTTAACAAATATTTTAAAATGTGGACGCCGCTTGCATCACCGACTCTGACTCAAGAGAAAAATTCTGGACACCAGGGGCGTTACAAGAGTGCAAAAGTGTTAATGGAGTGCTTGGTTTGCTCCTGCCCTTCCTCGGGATGTGAGTGTCGTGCAGCTTCACGTGCAGGTTCCCTCCCTTTCAACTGCGCTGATTGCTGAGGACTTGCACGCTCGTGGCCTGTTGACTTCAGTCTTGCGTTTCTTTTCCCTCCTGGAGCTGTCTGCCGACTGGTTTGAGGAGGATGTGGAGGCGCTTGGGGCCTTTCCTGGGTCTAGCGCCTTGGGCTCGGCAGCTCGTTCGTTGGCTGCCTCGTTGAAGCTGTTTGCGCCGATCCTGCGGGATGAGGTGTCACTGTTTTATGCCTCCCGGCTCGCATGTCGGCAGGCGGTGCTAGCTTCCTCCTTGGAATCTGCTTTTGCTCTGGCTCTTAGAATGTCTTTGCCTTTTTGTCCCTTGCTGTTTGCTGATTCTGCAGTAACGCAGTATCTGCACGCAGCCTTGACTAGCTGTCGTCCGATGTCTGACTTTCTGATTCTCCGGGGGTCCCGCGGGGGGCCTTCCCTGAGGGGTTGTGCCAGGACTTGGGGTTCTGTTCATCTTGGTAGGCCACTGGTGTCGGTTTCGAAGTCGGCGCCGTCTTCGGACCCATCTTTGTCTGGTCGGCACGGTGTTTGCTGTGTGTGGAGCTCGGGCTCTCGTACAGGGCATCGGCCCTTTCACGGTTCGTCCCATTGATGGGACATTGGGGGGAGGCTTGCTCTGTTTGCTCACTCCTGGTCCCACGATTTGTGGGCTTTTTGAGTCATTTCCGACGGCCTGTGGTGGCGTTGGGTGGCCATGCATCCTTCGGGGGGGGGGGTGTTTGGGGACTCGCAGTGCAGGCCTCGTCTCCTGCGCTCTGTCGGGTCATGTTGGAGTGGGTGCGCTTGGGCATGGACGAAACGACGACATTTATCAGATGAGATTCCCGTCTGTTCCTAGTCCCGAAACGGAACTGTGTGGACCTGCAGTTCATTCTGGACTAGTCCCATCTAAAACCCTGGGTTCGTTGCCCCTTCTTTCGGTTGACCACTCTGTCCCAAGTCTGGCTTCTGTTGGAGCTGGGTGTTTGGATGGTGTCCCTGGACCTCCGGGACGCATATTGGCACGTCCAAATTCATCCGTGGTTCAGGGACTGGTTCGATTTTGTTGTGGGGCGTCGAAGTTACAGCTTCCATTGTCTCCCGTTCGGGTTGAACCTGGCATCTCACATTTTCACTCGCCTTACTCGGGTCGTGGTGGCCCTTCTGCATCTCTTAGATGTTCGGGTGTTGGCCTACCTCGACGACTGGCTGGTCTGTGCTCCCAGCCGATCTGCTTGTCTGCTCACCAGGAATTTGATTCTTTCCCAGCTCACTGGGTTCGGGTTCTTGGTGAACTGAAGGAAGTCTTATTTGTTTCCCTCCCAGGTTTGGACTTGGCTGGGTCTTGTGTAGGACTCTCGGACTGCTTCCTTGTCTCTCCCTCTGGAATCTCTCCTTTGGCTGCAGTCCCGCCTTTGCCTATTTCTTGGGGGCTCTCGGGTCACTCAGCGGTTGCTCGAGGGTTTGTACTGGAGCATGAACTTTGCTGTGATGGTCTACCAGCCGGGCCGGGTTTGGCTTCATCGGGTGTGCTGGTTTCTTCAGAGCCATCACTTCCACCTCTCTCACGATCGCTGGGTTCGTCCACTGGGGGCCTTGCGTCGGTTGCTGTGTTGCCGGCTTCCTCTTTGGGTTTTTCGGGGTTCAGTGCCTTAGCACCTACCTGAGTCCTCGCTCAATGTGTTCACGGACGCATCATCTCTGGGCTGGGGCTTTGTGACGAGAGCTCACCAGGCCAGCCAGAAGCGGTGGGGTCCTTTCTTCTCTAAGAGCTCATAGCACTGTGCGGGAGTTTACGGCGTGTGGTTTTCCCTTCGGAGGGTTCAGGTTGTTCACGGATCGACAATCCAGCTCCATTCGAGCTGCTCCCCGGTGGTTCATTGTCTGAACCATAGGGTTTCGATGTGGTCCTTGGCTCTTTGAGCCTGGTCGCTTTGGGTGACTCGTCTGCAGAGTTCTCAGGATTTGGCTTTCCTGGTGGTTCACATTCGGGGGGTATCCAATGTTCTGGCGGATGGCCTGTCTCGGTTTGTTCCCCCCTGTCCACAGAGTGGACGGTCGACACCGACTCATTCATTTGGTTTTGCCAGATGTTCGGGTGCCCGGAGGTGGACCTTTTTGCGTTGGTGTGGTCGAGGCGCCTTCCAGTATATGTAGCGCCCTTCCCCAACTGCGAGGCTGTCAGGGTCGATGCCTTTCGGCAGGACTGGTCGAGGTGGGGGTTCCTGTACCTCTTTCCCCTGGTTCAGCTGATGCTTCAGGTCCTGGCTCGCTTGAAGATTTACCGTGGAAGAGTAGTCCTCTTGGCTCCTTCGTGGCTGGCCATCCTTTGTTTCAGGCTTTGCATGCTCGGTGTCTGAACCCGGAGGTTTTCCTTTGGCTCCGCCTCTTTCAGCAGATCGGTCCGGTTCGTCACGTGACTGGTTCGATTTTCTCCTCGAGTCTTCGCATTTGGTCTTTTTGACTCGGGTCTATCACCATCTGTGTGGATCAGGTGGCTTCCTTGATGGTGTCCCACCTGCGGGCTTTGTCTCAGTGGTAATCAAATAAAATAGAGTTCAAGCGCAGTTAAAAGCTCTGTACCTCAAGGTACGGTCCTTGCACCGCTACTGTTCCTTATTCTCATATCAGATATGGACAAAAATACACATCACAGCTTCGTGTCATCCTTTGCAGATGACACAAAAATCAGTATGAAAATTATCTCTGCTGAAGACATTGAAAAATTACAAGCAGATATCAACAAAGTTTTCGATTGGGCAGCAGAAAATAACATGATGTTTAACAGTGATAAATTTCAGGTACTCAGGTACGGCAAAAATGAGGATCTGAAACTTAATACAGGGTACAAAACACAATCGAATCTGCCCATAGTAGGAAAACAGCATGTCAAGGATTTGGGAATAATGATGTCCGACGATCTAACATTTAGGGAGCATAACCTAGCAAATATTGCGTCAGCCAGAAAAATGATCGGATGGATTACGAGAACTTTCAAATCCAGGGACCCATCACAATGGTTGTACTCTTCAAGTCACTTGTGTTGTCCCGTCTCGAGTACTGCTCAGTACTCACTTTCCCCTTCAGAGCAGGAGAGATTGCTCAAATAGAGGGATACAGAGAACATATACGGCATGCATAGACAAGATAAAACCACCTAAATTATTTGGATCGTCTCAAAGCTCTCCAAATGTATTCATTAGAAAGGAGACGAGAGAGATACTAAATAATATACACATGGAAAATACTGGAGGACAGGTATCAAATCTGCACAGTATAATTACATGTACTGGAGTGAAACGATATGGAAGAAAATGCAGAATAATCTGTGAAGACAGAGGTGCCATAGGCACAATCAGAAAACACTGTATAAACATCAGAGGTCCGCGGCTGTTCAACGTCCTCCCAGCGACTATAAGAAATATTGCCGAACAACCGTGGACATCTTCAAGAGAAAACTAGACTTTTCTAAAAGACGTTCCGGACCAACCGGCTGTGATGGGTATGTGGGCCTGCGGGCCACTCCAAGCAACAGCCTGGTGGACCAAACTCACAAGTCAAGCTGGCCTCGGGCTGGGCTTGGAGTAGAAGAACTCCCAGAACCCCATAAGCAGGTATCAAGCAAGCAGGCAGTGTAAAGTTCCTGGCGGATCTTTCGTTTCTCTCGCTTCGTAGGTATTCCTCGTTCTCGGTTCGGTTGTCTTGTCCTTTTCGTTGTTGTTTCAGGACCGTCATCTTATGCCGAATACTGTCGCCTTGTATCGTGCAGCGCTGGTGGAGCCGCTGCAGCTTGTTTTCGGTATTGATGTTACTTCAGCGCCGTTTTAGCGAGCTGTCTTGTGCATTGTTTCATCTCCGGCCTGCTCATGCGCCGCTTGAGCCGTCCTGGTCTTTGGATCGGGTGCTTTCTTTCTCTCTTCTCTTTGGTTTGTGGTGGCCGCTTTGATCCAGGATTGTTTTCCTAAGGCTCTTTTTCCTGTTGGCATTGGCCTCTGGTGGTTGGGTCGGAGAGCTTCATGCTCTCCTCTGGCGCAGGGATTTCTGCTCTTTTGGTCCTTGTAATAGTTTGTTCACTTGCAGCCGTCTTCATCTTTTCTGGCAAAGAATGAGACGGCTGCTTTCTGGAGGGGTCTTGGATTGTTAATGCTTGGTTGGTCAGGCCAGGGGTGCATTATGTGTTGTGTCCGGTTGTGGCTCTTCTTCTTTATTTAAGCGCCATGGCTTCTGTGTTCGGAGATGCACTTTGGGTTGATCCGGTTTCCCTTCTTCTCTGATCCAGGGTGCGGGTCCTCAGGTTGTCCGCAGGGTTATTAAGTCCAGCCAGCCTGCGGTCTATCCCCGTGCCCATGACGTTCGTAAGTTCCTGCTCTTGCTACCGTCTTTGGCAACATGACATGGGCTGACATTCGGTGCCAGGATGTTGGCGGTTGAACAGGGTCCTGGCTGTGCATTACCTCGTGAATGTTCCTGGGCCTCCTTGGGCCTGTGTCGCTTTGGGTTGGCGGTTGCAGCCAATTGTCTCAGCTTCGGTTTGAGGAGTT
>WNGS01153940.1:26495-37429 GCA_020271785.1 Procambarus virginalis
CTGTATAAACATCAGAGGTCCGCGGTTGTTCAACACCCTCCCAGCAAGCATAAGAAATATTGCCGGAACAACCGTGGACATCTTCAAGAGGAAACTAGATTTATTCCTCCAAGGAGTTCCGGACCAGCCGGGCTGTGGTGGGTATGTGGGCCTGCGGGTCGCTCCAAGCAACAGCCTAGTGGACCAAACTCTCACAAGTCAAGCCTGGCCTCGGGCCGGGCTTGGGGAGTAGAAGAACTCCCAGAACCCCATCAACCAGGTATCAACCAAGTATCAACCAGGTATCAACCAGGTATCAACCAGTGCAATAGGGCCCAAATTGCCACCTCGTGGAATTATAGCAATGTTAGCTTTTTTCGATCAGTTGTATAGTATTTGTACAAAACAAAGGCATTATGCAATGCCATTTGCAGAAAATAAAACGTGATCTTTTTGGTCCACTTGTGAGTTTTCCTGGTAAAATGGTAATACTTCACCATTTGATCGAAGTGGTCCACACCTTTCATGAACTTATTGTATTCACAAATTGCAGTAGGCTTGTTCACTGGTACCTGTTGTAGTCAAGTTGTTCCGTCGCGATTGCGCAATCGTTTCCTTCGCTGACATTGCTGAGTGTCTGCATTGTGGATGTTTGTAATGATTGAGACCACTCGCTTGTCTTTCCACAGTAGAATGAAGGTTATCTTTGCGGCGGTATATGGTGGTATCCAGTGGAAATTTAGCCTTGGCTATAGTTTGCAATTCCTTTGGGGCGCCGCATAGCAGTCTAATTGTGCCACATGTGTACACCCCAAGTTCTCTCAATTTTTCTGTTAGGTTTACCGAGTTGTAGTGCAGTTTCACTGCTAGAATCACTTGGCACAGTTGGTCGTGTAATCCTACGTCGAGAAACATTTCTGGTAGTTAGTTTTCTAGGTGGTTTACATACACCACGTGTGCGCCTAGATGGAGGAGGAGGAGGGAGTAGCGGTGCCTCATCCTCCTCTGTGAGGTGCTCGGTCTTCTCATCACTCGTTGCTGTATCATTCGCTCTTTGGACGCCACTATAATCGTTGTAGTCATCCAAATCATCTTCAAGTCCTTCAACATCACCTGCATCATACTCAGCTTCTGATAAAGCTGCCACAACTTCAGGAATTTTCGTGGGTGTGAGTTTCATTCCCTTGAACTTTTGATAAATCATAGTTATTCTGTCCTCTTTCGAGGACTTGGACACTTCCTTGGGCGTAGAACGGCTTGGGCCTTGACCTGGATCCATTGTTGATGAATGTATTGGGTATAAAACACACGGAAACGGGTATAAATGCAGAAAACCATTCGAGTTTGGCGCGCGAGGGAAACGTGATCGACTCACGAAACGTGACGAGAAAACATTGGGCCTGTCACGTGACCGGGTAGGCCGACGCGCCATGCGCCCTAGCAGTGAGAAAGAGAACTTCATGGCGCTCAGTTTGAAACAAACCAGAAGTAAATCGGATAAAAATTGAATTTTATACAAATATTTTTTACGAAGACATAAATTTGAGTCCTGTGTGCATGAGCGGGTAGACGAAACAGGACTCGCGGGAGAGTCCTTGGCATGCGAAAGTGTTAACACCTCCAGAACGATTGATGCTGCTACCAGACATAGTCTTGGCCAAAAATGTTCAAAGTTACTATGAAAATAAAAAATCATGTAAAAAAATATTTCACTAATGGCGCAGCACTGGTTGAGGTGTATAACAGTAACTTGTCCTTAATTGTTAGGACAACCTTCTTCCTCTTAACACCTCCAGAACGATTAATGCTGCTACCAGACATAGTCTTGGCCAAAAATTTTCAAAGTTACTATGAAAATAACAAAGTTATTAAAAAAAATATTTCACTAATAGCACAGCACTTTGGTATAACACAAGGGACGGGAGCACATGGGTTGACCAGTGTTAGACAGGTCCACTTTGGGCAGCTATAGCACGTTACGTAGGCCACCAGGAGGAAAAAAAACTCAATATTTTTTAAGGAAACTTCCTTAAAGTGTGCACAGGCAATGTGCCTGTGCACATTGTTTTTAGGAAACTTATATATTTGTTATTACATAATTACTAGTACTTATTTAATTTGTTTTTGGCTATGACGAATTGTTCTAAAATTAATGGCAATTCCTGTACCCAGGTGGTCCCTCCCGATACTCCTCTCCCTTCCTTCCGACACCACCCACCCACTCCTCCACCATGCATCTCGAGCCACAGGCAGACAGGAATAATACAGTACGGCCCGCCCCATGGCTTTCATATACAGACAATTCAATGATTATCCGGCTGACTGTCTGGATAGTGTAACATCGGCAGCAAGTTAACTGGCTCCGATTTTTTATCCGGCTAAACCAGCTTTTATCCGGCCCCTATGGCCATTTTGGCCAGATATTGAGATAACTTTATCCGGTCACCATTTTGGCCGTATAAGAGCGTTTTCCGGATGTTCGAATCCCGGATAATCGCGTGGTTGCAGTATATGCAATAAATGAAAACTGGTTCAACTTCAATCAAACTTTTTGATCAGTTGTATATGAAATTGGGTTCAACTGGTCCAAGTATCAGCATCGTAGCATAAATAGGAAGGGAGAAAAATCTTGAATTATGTGTCAAAAATTTACCAAAATGGTAAAAAATTAACATCAAACACAAGTGTCAACTGAAATAATCTCTATGACGCTAAGCAATAACAATAGCATATAATAGCATATTTTAATATTTAGTTTCATGCCAAAAAAAATTTCAAAAACAAAAACAAAATTAGAATTTTTTTATCTCTAATTTTCTTCATATTTTTTATCTGCCGATTTGCATGAAACTTATACACATTACAGAATGTAAGCCTATCTGTAAGGGTATCTTGTGGGTAGCTTTTTTCACTCTCTAATCCGGAATCCGATTATCCGGAAAACGCCTTAATCTGGCCAAAATCGTGGCCGGATAAAGTTATCTCATCATCCGCCCAAAATGTCCATGGGACCCGAACCAGCGGGTGTTTGGCCGGATAAAAAATCTGAGCAGGTTAACTTGCTGCCGATGTTGCACTATCTGGACAGTCAGCCGGACAAGCAGTGAATTGTCCGGATCAGAAAGCCAGGCGGCGGGCCGTGCTGTATTAACCCTTAAACTGCGCATGGCGTATATATACGCCCTGAGTAACATGTCCCACGGTGCGCATGGCGTATATATACGCCATAGGGTGCCACGCCCGATTCAAATGGCCTGCGGCTACACGGGGTTCACATTACCTTCCTCAGGGCTTGTAAACAGACGCAATTTAGAAAAAAAATCGTGGGCAATATTCTCAGGTGTGAGAGTCACATTACTGTTGGAGCAACCAAGGCAGACAGGAATAATACAGTACGGCCCGCCCCATGGCTTTCATATACAGACAATTCAATGATTATCCGGCTGACTGTCTGGATAGTGTAACATCGCAGCAAGTTAACTGGCTCCGATTTTTTATCCGGCTAAACCAGCTTTTATCCGGCTCCTATGGCCATTTTGGCCAGATATTGAGATAACTTTATCCGGTCACCATTTTGGCCGTATAAGAGCGTTTTCCGGATGTTCGAATCCCGGATAATCGCGTGGTTGCAGTATATGCAATAAATGAAAACTGGTTCAACTTCAATCAAACTTTTTGATCAGTTGTATATGAAATTGGGTTCAACTGGTCCAAGTATCAGCATCGTAGCATAAATAGGAAGGGAGAAAAATCTTGAATTATGTGTCAAAAATTTACCAAAATGGTAAAAAATTAACATCAAACACAAGTGTCAACTGAAATATCTCTATGACTCTAAGCAATAACAATAGCATATAATAGCATATTTTAATATTTAGTTTCATGCCAAAAAAAAATTTCAAAAACAAAAACAAAATTAGAATTTTTTTATCTCTAATTTTCTTCATATTTTTTATCTGCCGATTTGCATGAAACTTATACACATTACAGAATGTAAGCCTATCTGTAAGGGTATCTTGTGGGTAGCTTTTTTCACTCTCTAATCCGGAATCCGATTATCCGGAAAACGCCTTAATCTGGCCAAAATCGTGGCCGGATAAAGTTATCTCATCATCCGCCCAAAATGTCCATGGGACCCGAACCAGCGGGTGTTTGGCCGGATAAAAAATCTGAGCAGGTTAACTTGCTGCCGATGTTGCACTATCTGGACAGTCAGCCGGACAAGCAGTGAATTGTCCGGATCAGAAAGCCAGGCGGCGGGCCGTGCTGTATTAACCCTTAAACTGCGCATGGCGTATATATACGCCCTGAGTAACATGTCCCACGGTGCGCATGGCGTATATATACGCCATAGGGTGCCACGCCCGATTCAAATGGCCTGCGGCTACACGGGGTTCACATTAGCTTCCTCAGGGCTCTTGTAAACAGACGCAATTTAAAAAAAAAATCGTGGGCAATATTCTCAGGTGTGAGAGTCACATTACTGTTGGAGCAACCAAGGCTGGCGCACGCAGCATGAGCGAGCAGCAATGCTGTTCAGCTTGTGACCACAGCATCGCCGAAAAATGTCAAAATAAATATATAATTGTTATTATTTAGTGATGACAATATTACAGATGACCCCTGACTGTGATATAAATAACCAGGGTTGTGATAATAGCAGGATTGTTGTAATAATTAGCGCTGTAGGAGGAGTGATGCTGAGAGACGGAGGGAGACAGCATCGTTTACTGACTGTGTGGCCACCTGTTATTGTTTACATTCACCATACCAGCTCAGTGGTTCTCTATGGTGAACACAAATGTAGATACTTATATATAATGTGTGTATTAGTGTAATAACAGCAAAAGGATTATGCTGGGAGGAGCCATTTGGGTGACGGAGGTGACGTCATCTGCATGATTTGTCTAGCTGTTTAGAGAGTGGCCACTATGCTCTTTGGGCGCACTACAAGCTTAGGTGTCCAGTTACGGTGCATAAAACATGTAGATATTTATATATAATATGTGTATATAGGGTAATAACACTGCAAACAGTATTGTTGGGGGAGAAAGTTAAGTGTGTGTGTGACCTTGAATGAGTGAGGGAGCCGCCAGCTGTGTATACCGACGACTCTTAGTGCCTGAACTAACTATATCAGCTTAGCTGCATAGTTGTGGTGAACAAAATATATACATACTTATATATAACGTCTGTATATAGTGTAATAACACCACAAATGGTATTGTTGGGGGAGAAAGTTTAGTGCGTGTGTTGAGGGAGTGGCAGCGAGTGGCTGGCTGGTGTGTGGCGGTAACTCTTTGTTGCTTTTCGACTCTCAGTACCAACTTAGTGGTTCGTTATGGTGACCAAAGTATGCAGATACTTATATATAACATGTGTATAGAGTGTAATAGCAGCAAAACTATTTGTTTATTGTTTTATGAACATAATAATTGAATTACTAATATGCACACCATACGTTTGAGTATAGCGATTATTCACCACTTTTATTATATAAATATATTACAATACACACTATTGAATAATATTACTGCAAAAAAACTAAGAAAAAATCAATCGGAGACATTGAAACAATTAGGTAATAATATCTTTGTGGCAACTCCCATCTGTCAGCGCGGGTGACGCTGACCGGCCCTGACGACCGCTCTGTCAACGCCCACTTTTTGCCAGACTTCTTCGGTCAATTGCGCCCAAAATATGTCACCTACGATTTTTTTGCTATTTTTTCCGTGCTCAGGGGACACAAATTAACATGTTTAGAACACGAAAAAAAATTTTGAATTTTTTTTTTTCTTGCGCACAGGGGTGTAAATGTCCCCAGGACCCCTGAGCAGTGTAAGGGTTAATCCCGTACGGCTGTGGCTCTAGGCACATGGTGTGGGAGGGGGTAGGGTGGGCAGGTGGTGTCGGGAGAGAGGGGGAGCGTTGGAAGGGACCGCCTGAGGGATAAGGGGGGAGGTAGAGGCATATACACTACAGTACAGGAATTATCATTAATTTTAGAACAATTTATCACAGTCAAAAACAAAAGAAATAACTATGTAATAACAAAATATACAAGTTTCCTAAAAACAATTTGCACAAGCTGAAATTTGCTTAAAAAAATATTGAATTTTTTTCCGCCTGGCAGCCTATATAACGTGCCTGACCCAAGTGGACCCGTCCAGGCCTAGTCAAGCCAAACAGTCCGTGTGTTCCCGTCCCTCGTGTTATACCACAGTGCCGCGCCATTAGTGAAATATTTTTTTAAGTAACTTTTTTTGTTTTTATAGTAACTTTGAATATTTTTGGCAAAGACTATGTCTGGCAGCAGCATCAATCATTCTGGAGGTGTTAAGAGGAAGAAGGTTACCCTAACAATTAAAGACAAGTTACGTTCTTGTAACAAGTAAGCATTCTTTCTAAGATCAGATATTATGTAGGATTTATATGCCGGGGAGAATTTACTGGGTGCAAATCCTTAACTGTAGCCTCTGTTTAACTCAACAGTAAAATGTGTACTTGGTTGTAACAACGATTCTTCGCGGTGGGGATTGTATTCCAGGGACCTGCCTGAAACACTACGCGTACTAGTAGCTGTACAAGAATGTAACAACTCTTGTATATATCTCAAAAATGTACTTCGCCATGCCCTGGTGACGCTCTATTACTCTCTCATCTATCCTTATCTCAACTATGGTATTTGTGCTTGGGGTTCTACTACCCAAAATCATTTACGTCCTCTAATTACTCAGCACAAAGTTGCTATTAGAACAAGATCTAACTCTGGCCCCAGACATCATTTGGTACCCTTATTCAAATCTCTGAATATGTTAGATATTAACCCTCAAACCGCGAGGGGTCCAAATGACTTCAACACCCACAGGCGCAACAAAAAAAATTCCAAAAAACTCTTTCATCTTATAAAAGTGATCATTTGTGTTCCCTGATCACGGAAAAAATAACAAAAAAATCGTAGGTGGCATATTTTAGCAGCAATAGGGTAGGGAAGTCTGACAAAAAAAGGGGCGTTAACAGAGCCTTTGCCAGACGAGGTCTACTCCACCCGAGTTGTCAGGTGGCAGTTGCCACAAAGATATCATTACCTAATTATTTCAATGTCTCTGATTTTTTCTTTTTTTCTTTTTTTGCAGTACAGTAATATTATTCAATAGTGTGTATTGTGATATATATTTATATAATAAAATGTGTGAATCATCGCTGTACTCAAAATTATGGTGTGCATATTAGTGATTCAATTATTATGTTCATAAAACAAACAAATACTTTTGTTGTTATTACACTATATACAGAGGTTATGTATAAGTATCTGCATGTTTTCCTCACCTTAACGAACCACTAAGTTGGTATTGTGAGTCAAAAAGCAACGCGGAGTACCGCCACACACCAGCCAGCCACTCGCTGCCACTCCCTTCCTCAACAACACCTCACTCGCCCTCATTCTCCTCCCACAATACTGTTCTTGCATTTATTCACTATCCACAGATGTTATATGTAAGTATTTACATGTTTTGTTCACCATAACTGTACATCTAAGCTTGTATGGTGAGTAAAGGCAATAACACGTAGCTACTCACACAGTCAGCTGTTGGCGGCCGCCCTCAAGGCCAGACACACTAATATTTCTCCTCCAACAATATTGTTTGCGGTGTTATTACGCTATATACACACATTATATATAAGTATCTACCTGTTTTATTCACCATACCTGTACAAATAAGCTGGTATGGTGCCTAAAGACCATAGTGGCCACCAGTAAACAACATGACAAGTCGTGCAGACGATGCACCTCCCTCACCAAAATGGCGGCTCCCAACCTACTCCTATTGCTGTTATTACACTCTATACACACATTATATATAAGTATCTACATTTGTGTTTACCATAGTGAACCACTAAGCTGGTATGGTGAGTGCAGTCAATAAAAGGTGGCCACACACAGTCAGAAAACGACACCACCACCCTCCCTCCTACAGCATTACTCCTCCCTCCATGGAGCATAGCACTAAATATCACCACATTCTGATTCTGCTATTGTCAGAATCCTGGTCAGTTTTATCACAGTCAGGGATCTTCTGTAACACTATCATCGCTAAATAATAGCATGAACATATACAATGGAGCCTCGACTTACGATGCTAATCCGTTCCCAGGGATGGATCGTAAGTCGAAGTGATTTTTCCCATACGAAACAAAGGTATTTGAATTAATCCGTTCCCCACCCTCCAAAATATTAACATACAAATACATTTTATATTGAATACAATATTTTTTCTAACTACAATACAGTACCTAAGTTTATCTTACCTTTATGGAGGGCTCTTGATGGCGTATGGAAGATGGTGATGAGGGGGGAGGAGGAGAGTTATTACTGTTTGGAAGGGGAGTCCCCTTCCATTATCACATCAGGCAGTGATGCTTTCTCTGGGGTACTCTCTCTCCTACGTTTTGCCGAATACCACTAGGACCTGGTTGTGGTTCAGTGCTTGTTTGTCTCACTACAAATTTGTCAAGAGACATTTGTTTTTCCCTTCGTTTTAAACATTTGTCTGTAATGATGCATCACTTTAGCACCCATAATGTCCTTTTTCTTAGCCAGTATAGTGGATATCGTTGACTGAGATTTGTTGTACTGCCTAGCCAGTCCAACAACCCGCACACCATCTTCATATTACGAATGATGTCTTGTTTCTGCTCTATGGTCATCCTTACATGGGATCTCATATGTTGAGCCTTACCACTGACTTTCCTGGGATTCATGGCATGATATACAGAGCACCACTTGGTTTCCGAACCCCTTGGGGACGAGACCCGTCGGTTAACATGTAAGTTCGTATACGAGAAATGGAGGAAAATATAGAAAAAAAAATTGTGAAAAAATCTAGGGGAAAAATCGACAGGTTCATAGCGTAAATGCGACCATATTTTGTTTGTACTCACCAATAATTGAAGTCCTGATCCGCTTATGTTGATGATCGATGTTGATGAAGCATAGTTATTTACATGGAAGAGGTGGTGGTGGATGTTGATGGTGTTGGGTTGACTGAAGTTGTTGGGTTGACTGGGTCAACATGCGATGAGTCAGGTGCAGGTGATGCAATGCGAGCTTTCTTGGAAGCCATTGCAAAAGACTCTGTAATTGACATTTGTTTCATTCCCTTGGCTCTTGTTTTTAAAAACTTCATATACAAATTGTACTGAGTCATCATGTCCTTAATTTCAAACTCGCTGTTACTCGTGTCCATAAATGCCAGAATTTCTTCAAAGTTTTTCTGAATTTTTCCATATTATATTTTTCTTTAACGTTTCTTCATCCTCTTCCAATTCCTCTTCCTCTTCCTCTCCATCTTCTTCATTGCACTCGTCTGGCTTTTTTGCTGCACATACTAATTCTATAATTTCATCATTAGTCATGTTTCGATTGTTTGGGCTTCTTCATCAAAATCTATCCATCTATCTATGTCATCTTCTATTGTTTCAGTCACCAGTTCTGCTCTAATCTCAGGGGACTTAATCCCCTTGACATAGGCTAGGAGTTCCTCTCTTAATTTTTTCTTCTCGCTAACTTTCTTCACCGCAAATCCTTCAAAATCTGCCTCGTCATCTTCCTCAGGAAACAGACTTGACGCGGGCCAAAGTTTTTTCCAACCATTTCTTAGTGTTGTCTGCTTTACCTCATCCCACGCACTAGCAATAGTCCAGATAGCTGATTTTATTGTGAAGACTTTATAAAAGTCCTTAAGTGTTCCAAGCTGATTATTAAGACGTCTGGCAAACATCCTCTTGTAGTGGTGTTTAAGGTTCTTAATATTCCTTGATCCATGGGTTGGATCACTGAAGTTGTATTGGGTGGCAAGAACGTTCCAATAATATTGCCATTTACTAGCTCATCACCTCGTGGATGCGTTGAACTGTTATCTAGCAGCAGAACAACTTTGCTGTTTTGCGGAAGACCAACACTTTTCAGGTGTTCCTTCACCTCGGGTACAAAGTTCTTGTTAAACCACTCGACAAATATTACTCGAGACATCCACGCACTTGGCTGGTCCTTATAAATCACAGGGAGGCACCTGGCTGACTTTAAAGCCCTGGGGTTTTTACTAATTCCAATCACAAGTAATTTTAATTTGTGCGTGCCAGCTGCATTTGCACAGCACAACAAAGAAATTCTCTGTTTGTTCTGTTTATAACCACCTGAAGGATCGTCCTCACCACTATGAGCCATCGTTTCTGTGGAAGCATACGCCAGTACAAACCTGTCTCATCAGCATTATAAATTTGCTCTGGAGATAAATTTTGTTTCTGCACCATCTCCGCAAATTTACTAACATACTCATCAGCACCAACAATATCAGCAGATTGTCTTTCACCATGCACTTTAATAAACCTAATGCCATGACGGGTTTTAAAACTTCTGAGCCATCCATCACTGTATACACACTTTTGAGTAATTTCATTGCTTGGTGAAATTCACGCGCCTTTTCCACGAGCAGCCAGCCTGCCACTGGCTTCTTCGTCACCTCACGTCTCTGTTTGTACCACTCCCACACTGCGTTATCAACACTCTCCACCTTTGCTTTACTTACTACCTTTCTATTTCGTATTGCTTTATCACTTTCACTTCTAGAGAAATAGTCAAAAATGATAGGTTTAGCCTTAAGAAGATCAAAAACAGTACTTTTACTAATGCCATATTCAGCGCACACGACACTTCTCGGGACACCGCTCTCCACCTTCTTAATTATTTCAACTTTCTTCTCAAAGGTCATCACTGACCTCTTTCTTTTACATAACCCGCTTGTAGATGCTTTCACTGACACAATGCGTGCATTTGGAGTCGACATGGTGCACGGATGTTCCTTGATTTGCTGATATGTAAAACAAAGTCACGGAATGAACACTCCAGTCTCGTGACAAATTCAAACAATGGGAACAATAGGCCGTGAGTCTGT
>WNGS01153940.1:38429-58062 GCA_020271785.1 Procambarus virginalis
TTGTTTATGAACATAATAATTGAATCACTAATATGCACACCATACTTTGAGTAAAGCAATTATTCACCACTTTATTATATAATAATCACACCACACTATTGAATAATATTACTGCAAAAAAACTAAAAAAAATCAATCAGAGACATTGAAATAATTAAGTGATATTATCTTTGTGGCAACTCCCACCTGTCAGCTCGGGTGACGCTGACCGCCTCTGACAACCGCTCTGTCAACGCCCACTTTTTGCCAGACTTCCTTTTGGTCTATTGTACCCAAAATATGTCACCCACGATTTTATTTTTTATTTTTTTTCCCGTGCTCAGGGAACACAATTAATATTTTTAGAAGACGAAATAATTTAAAACAAAAAAATAAATTCTTGCGCACAGGGGTGTAAATCACCTCAGGACCCCTTAGCAGCTTAAGGGTTAAGACATACATTTTGTCAAATATTTATATTCTTATCAAATTTATAATGCCGATGAAACTGGGCTGTATTGGAGGAGTTCACCAGAAAAAACTTTAGCTATGAGGAGTGAGGGTTGTATGCCAGGTCGTAAGATTAACAATGACAGGCTGTTGGTCATGATGTGTGCAAATGCCGATAGCACAAACAGAATCACTGTGCAATTGTTGGCAAATCAAAGAAACCAAGAGCCTTGCAACATTGCTGGACAGACTGCCTGTGAAATATTATAACTCAAAGAATGCATGGTTTACACAGGAGATCTTTCTTTTCTGGTTTCATGACGTGTTCTGCAGGGAAGTTCATGACTATCAAGTTAAGAAACTCAAAGTAAGGCCAAGCGAAGGTAGGGCTTTGCTGTTGCTTGATAATGCGCCTGCCCACCCCAGAATTGACACGTTAACCTCACATGATGGCAAGATAACGTGTATGGCACTTCCTCCTAATACAACCTTCTCATCCAGCCTATGGATCAGGGAGTAATCTGTGCCACGAAGAAGTTGTACACCAAAAAGATGCTCAACGAAGTTTTGGTGGATTTTCCCCTTCCGAAAGATGTGGAGCTCGATGTGGATAACAGGGCTAAAAGAACCCTTGAGAATTTTAAGAACTATACAATCAAGAAACCCATCTATAACTGGGCCAAGGTGTGGAGTGAAGTAAAGGAATCGACTTTGAAGAATTCCTGGAAAAAACTCCCCACATCTACAGTCAGCAATGAGGAGGATGAAGAAATAAATTTTGAAGGATTTACAGAGGAAGTCCATGGAATATTCAGAAATGCTGGCGAAAACTTAAAAAGACAGGATATGGTTGATTGCTTGAAAGAGATGCTAATGATCCAGGATATGGTGCGATGAGTGAAGACGAGATTCTCCGGTATATTAGTGGTGAGGTCGACGAAGAGGAAGATGAAGAAGGCAGTGAAGAACCAACACCACAGACAACAAAATACAGTTTACTCATGTCTTCTGTTGACCTGTTAATTAATTTTTAATCCAATTGTACTCATCCAAAAGTTGGAAACATGTACTGTATCAGTACCTGAAGCAAACCAAAGAACTGATCATACAATAGGCCAATGAACACAGAAATAAAGGTAAACTTGATTCTAATATGGTAAGAAAAGCTAGCAAAGCGCCTTCAACCAGCGAGGTGTCACAGGCAAGCCAAGCGCCTTCAACAAGGGAGGCGTCACAGGCAAGTCAAGCGCCTTCAACCAGTAAGGCTTCAGCAACTGGCAGTCAAAAGTAACTTTGCTTAATGAACTGTACAGTAATTTTAAGTGTTAATTTTAGTGTTGTGTTAGTATAGGTTATGTAAATTGTCAAGAATTCTTAACTTCAAGATGTGTGGCATCAAACAAGAAGACGAACTGGCATCAAGCAAGAAGACGAACAACAACAAGGCAAGTTGAGATTTCTAGTTAAATATTTTATAATTATATTTGGCAAGGCAATTCAAATTATGTTGTTTGTGGTATAAAAATCATTGGAAATGCTCATGTTTGGACTCAGAGGTGAAAAGTATATTAATTCGAAAAATGTGATAATCCAGCTGGGGGTCCTTCCCATATAGTCCGGATTAGCGAATAGATTCAGTAGTTAAAATACAATCTCTGATCACGGGAAACAAAAAAAAAATATTTTATGTGATATACTTTAGCCGTGATGGAGGTGGGAAGTTGAGCAAATTATGGGCGCTGAGCGATGGAGCGTTCGGGGTCAGTCAGCTCCGCCACGCTGTGGGCCGGCAGGTGCCGCGAATATAATGTTTCACAATTATTTTGATGTTTCTCATTTGTTTCTTTTCTGGTTTTTGCTGTAATATTATTCAAAAGTGTGGAATTTATATAGTTCAAAGTGTGGAACATCGCTATGCTCAAAATTATGGGGCTCATATATGTGACATATGTATTATATTCTACGATCAATAAAAGTGTTTTTGTTGTTATTACGCTATACACACACACACATATTGTATATGCCCATCTACATATGCGTTCACCATAACGAACCACTAAGTTGGTATGATGAGCCCAAAAAACAAGAGTGAGCTGCCACACCCAGCCAGCCCTCCCTCACTCCTCCAACACCTTACTTGCCAACATTCCTCAGCCCATCATACTGTTATTGTTTTAGATACACTATTTACACACATTATGTATAAGTATCTACATGTTTCATTCACCGTAACTATACAACTAAGCTGATATTGTGTCCAAACAGCACAGTAGCCACTATACACTGCATGACAAGATGAAGCTACGAATACTACGCCACCTCTCTCACCAAAACAGCTTCTATAATACTCCTATTGCTGTTATTACACTATATTCACATGTTATATATAAGTATCTACATTTGTGTTCACCATAGCAAACCACTGAGCTAGTATGGTGAGCCCCAACAAAAGTGGCTGCCACACACACACACACACACACACACAGTGATGCTACCTCGATTCTCTCCCTCCTCACTAAAATTCCTCCTCCCACAATACAATGCACAGCACTAATTATCACCACAATCCTGCTATTATCACAATCCTGGTCATTAAATCCTCTAAATGAAAAATTGACCACAAGTTTATTTTGTAAAAGAACATAAGAAGTCGTTTGAAGATTCCTAGATGGACGAAATAATGCTATGGTGCTGTAGCTAGCACTGTGAACATCTTGAACAGCATTGATTCACTGATATTTGAACATTGTACACAGTCATTATCACACTCAGGCTCTTCTGTAATATTATCATGGTTAAATAATACCAGTTACATATACAGTATATTTTGACATTATTAGGTGATGCTCTGGTCACAAGCTGAACAACAGTGCTGTGAGCTCATGCTGCATGCTCCAACCTTGGTTGCTCACTTAGTACCAAGACTCTCACACCCGTGAATGTTGCCCACAATTTTTTTTTTAAATAGCATCTGTTTACAAGAGCCCTGAGGAAGCTGATGTGAACTCCATGTAGCCATGGGAGTTTTGAATCATATGCTATATCTATAGGAGCCCTGCGGGGCACTGTGCATCACCTATCGAGCGCCTACAGGCACATTGCGCAGTGCAGTGGTTAAGAATCTTAGAGACATTAGGTAGATCACTGATATATATAAGAAATAGGAGAGGTTCTAGGATGCTGCCCTGTGGCACTCCTTCGGTTAATGGTAGAGTGGGAGAGGTTATATCATTGATGGTTATATACTGGCGTCAGTCACTCAGATAGGATTGGATATAGTTTAAGGCAAGGCCTCGGATTCTATAATTGTGACGTTCAAGTAAGAGGTAGGTATGGTTAACAGTATGAAAGATCTTTCTCAGGTCAATGCATAGTCCAATTGGAAACTCATTTTTGTTAATGGCTGAGTAGATTATATCAAGCAGACTAATACAGTAATTGCATCGTTGGGACACTTGGAAACAGAAGCCAAACTGACAGTGACTTGGTATGTTGAATTTTACGAGGTAGGAGTAGAGCTGTTTGTAAAAAAAAATGTTCAAATATTTTTGATAATATAGGTAGATTTGATATTGGTCTGTAATTGTTTATGTTTGCTGGATTGCCTCCTTTATGAACTGGCTTTACTCGTGCTTTCTTAAGGATATCAGGGAAGGTATGACACACTAGAGATTTGTTGAACAGCAGAACTATAGGTGGTGCAAGGACATGGGAGGCATTCTTGTATACCATAGATGGTATTTCACTAATGTTCCCAGCTTTGGTTTTTAGTGAGAGAATGATGGACACAACATCTGTCGGGCTGACTGGTGAAAGGAGAATTGAGTTTCGATAGCTGCCTGAAAGATGTGTGTTAACATGTGTGTCTGAGTCTGTGGGATTTTTCTGGCAAAGTTAGCACCAACTGATGAAAAGAAGCTATTAAATTCAGTTGCAGTTTCTAAATCTGTTTCAAATGTATAACCATCCTTGGAGAGTTTATTCTGGTTATGTGAACCATAACCATAGTTATTTAGCTCCTAGGATGTTAGAGATGGCTTTCCATGTGCTGTTTATTTTGCCTTTTGCTTCTTTGAATCTACTCTCATAATAGGAATGTTTTGTTTTCTTATTATACTGGTAAGCATTGATGAGTACCTCTTAATTACTCCCTTTGTAACTAGGCCAATTTATTTTTTTTTCATATTCATGTTTCTTGTTGATTGCTTTGAGCATGCCACTTGTGAGCCATATTATTTTATGTAGTTCATTGAAAGACCTGATTTACATCTGATTGGAGGTTTGGTGTGTCCTCTAAATTGTCTATTCTCATAAAAATCCTAGCATCATCTGCAAAGGATGATATGGTACTACAGTTTTGTGTCCTTATCTATATCTGATATGAGAATGAGAAAAAGTACTGGAGCAAGCACAGTACCTTGGGGGACTGAGCTCTTCATGGTTGATGGTCTGGATATTACTTTGTTGACTATTACACACTGGGTTCTGTTAATCAGGAAATTGTACCACACGAGAAATAAATATCTCTTTGGAATCCGCAGAGTCAAACTAAATTATGCAAACACTCCATGCAAATAAAAGGACCCAGTCTACAGAACTTACTTCCTAATGAATTAAAAAAAATTACAACCTATGCTTTATTCAAAAGTAACACAAAAGAAAATGTACCTAATGTTATCCTCAAAGTTTCCCACCTTGTGCTTCAAACTCACTCCCCCAACATTAGTACTTAAGATGTGCAACTTCACAAGTGTAATAATTTCCATCCATTTATATTGTTGTTATTATGTTGAACTCAAATTTTGCTACACTGTACTCCTTAATAATCTTACCTTATCTGTTAGATAAGGACCTGCCTGAAGCATTATGTGTGTTAGTGGCTTTGCAAGAATGTAAAAACACCAATGTTATGTACTCTCACAAACCCAATGTACCTTCTTGTATATAAATAAATAAAAAAAAATTGGGTAGCTTTGGGTACTTCTATGGACCCCTGGTACAGGATAGAAGTGTCTTACACCAACCTTGTACTGAAGCTTGCTAGTTTCTTACACCAGCCTTGTCCTGAAACTTGGTAGTTTCTTACACCAACCTTGTCCTGAAACTTGGTAGTTTCTTACACCAACCTTGTACTGAAGTTTGATAGTTTCTTACACCAACCTTGTCCTGAAACTTGGTAGTTTCTTACACCAACCTTGTACTGAAGCTTGATACTTTCTTACACCATCCTTGTACTGAAGCTTGATAGTTTCTTACACCAACCTTGTCCTGAAACTTGATAGTTTCTTATACCAACCTTGTACTGAAGCTTTACAGTTTCTTACACCATCCTTGTACTGAAGCATGATAGTTTCTTACACCATCCTTGTATTGAAGCTTGATAGTTTCTTACACCAACCTTGTACTGAAGCTTAATAGTTTCTTACACCAACCTTGTACTGAAACTTGATAGTCTCTTACACCAACCTTGTACTGAAGCTTGATAGTTTCTTACACCATCCTTGTACTGAAGCTTGATAGTTTCTTAAACCATCCTTGTACTGAAGCTTGATAGTCTCTTACACCAACCTTGTACTGAAGCTTGATAGTTTCTTACACCATCCTTGTATTGAAGCTTTACAGTTTCTTACACCATCATTGTAATGAAGCTTGATAGTTTCTTACACCATCCTTGTATTGAAGCGTGATAGTTTCTTACACCAACCTTGTACTGAAGCTTGATAGTCTCTTACACCAACCTTGTACTGAAGCTTGATAGTTTCTTACACCAACCTTGTACTGAAGCTTGATAGTTTCTTACACCAACCTTGTACTGAAGCTTGATAGTTTCTTATACCAACCTTGTACTGAAGCTTAATAGTTTCTTACACCAACCTTGTACTGAAGCTTGATAGTTTCTTACACCAACCTTGTATTGAAGCTTGATAGTTTCTTACACCAACCTTGTACTGAAGCTTAATAGTTTCTTACACCAACCTTGTATTGAAGCTTGATAGTTTCTTATGCCATCCTTGTACTGAAGCTTAATAGTTTCTTACACCAACCTTGTATTGAAGCTTGATAGTTTCTTATGCCATCCTTGTACTGAAGCTTGATAGTTTCTTACACCAACCTTGTACTGAAGCTTGATAGTTTCTTATGCCATCCTTGTACTGAAGCTTGATAGTTTCTTACACCAACCTTGTACTGAAGCTTGATAGTTTCTTACACCAACTTTGTACTGAAGCTTAATAGTTTCTTATGCCATCCTTGTACTGAAGCTTGATAGTTTCTTACACCAACCTTGTACTGAAGCTTGATACTTTCTTACACCAACCTTGTACTGAAGCTTAATAGTTTCTTACACCAACCTTGTACTGAAGCTTAATAGTTTCTTACACCAACCTTGTACTGAAGCTTGATAGTTTCTTACACCAACCTTGTACTGAAGCTTGATAAGTTTCTTACGCCAACCTTGTACTGAAGCTTGATTTGTTCAAACATCTGAAGGTCGGTTTCTTATACCTACCAGATTCGGAATATAACAGTAGTTTTATCAAGATGCTGTTGTTATTAAGGTCAGCGACGGGAGATTCACCAAACCTTCTGGGATTGGGCCAAGAGTCGACCCTCTGTTGTGATTGTTGAAATTGGCATTCATATTTGCGTTGTTTTTGTTTTTTAATATTTTAGATAAAACAACAGTCCACAAATATATAAAACAAGTTACGGCGGTTATTATATATTGATTATCAGTTGATTATTAATACATCAAAAGATATGGAATGATATACTTCGAATTTTCGTTAAGAATTGAATGTGAAGTGTGAGGCTATCTTGTCGGGGACAGTTTCGTACCCTTTCGTTCGTACATGCGCTGGTTTGTGTTCGCTGCTGTTCTCGTCTGAATAAATACATGGCAATTGATCATATAATTCTCTAATTACAGCAGATTTACTATTTATGTAAGAATCTACTTCAGTGTCATAGTAAAATTTTACTCATAAATATAATCTTACCCTGTTATTTTTTTAGGATTTGACTAATCAAATCAAATCAAATGTTTATTCAGGTAAAAGTACATACATACAAGATGAGTTACAAACATAAGATTGGATTTGTAGATAGAGCTAGTACATACAATGCCTAAAGCCACTAATACTCACAACGTTTCGGGTAAGGTGAGGAAAAAAACACTTTGAAAGTAGCCCACTGGATGGGAGGCGGTGTGCAGGACAAACATATAAATTTTGACACTAGCTCTCCACATATGTCAGTTGCTTAATTTAGAACCTGTACTTGAGGTCGATCTCGAACCCATTGTTGATGTGACGACTTATATTGAATTTTGTAACTAGCTCATCAAGATTGTAACTTGCTTAGCTAAATGAATTGTGGGGTTCAGTCCCTGAGCCCATTATGTGCCTCTGTAACCCTTTCCACTACCGCCCACAAGATGGGTATGGGGTGCATAATAAATGAACTAAACTAAACTAACAGTACCTTAAAGCAACCTACCTCATTTTTTGTATAGTTTTGTATATATTTTTTTTATATCTGGTTCTTTTTTATAATTGTCTTTTTTTGCCTTTTCTCCATCAAACAGCCCACTTATGCAAACTAGCATAGACCCAGAACTAAACCTCTTAACTATATCTATGACAATCATAGATCTGTCATAGATCTGTCAATCATAATCATAGATCTATGATAATCTATGACAGTCACGAAACCTTTCCAGATATCCTAAAAAAAAAAGCGAAAGTAACCCCTGTCCACAAATGTGGTGATCTCACTGATGTTAACAACTACAGACCTATATCAATCCTGCCAAACTTATAAATAAATAATAAATAAATGTTTATTCAGGTAAGGTACATACATCCAAGAGATTTGACATAAATTGATCGATTTATAGATAGAGCTAGTACATACAATGCCTAAAGCCACTATTATGCAATGCGTTTCGGGCAGGAAAAACATTAATGACTAAAACTTAATACTAATTAAGTATAAAGAATAAAATATGTCGAGAACAAATAAAAATAAAGATAAAAAGGGGGGGGGAACATGGCTGAAAAAGCAGCACAAATACAGTTAGGTCGACAAACAGCGTTGTTTAAGAAAACAGACATGGGTTGACAATAGAGGGGTAAGGTAGGTTACAGGGAATTTATTAGGTAGTGCTTCGTTTTTATCTTTGGTTGAGAGAGGTACAGTCTTTAACATGGTTGGGAAGGTCATTCCACATTCTGGGTCCCTTGATTTGTAGAGCATTTCTAGTTTGATTAAGTCGTACTTTTGGAATATTAAAGTCCAACTACTTGGGCTGGACGGTAGAGCGACGGTCTCGTTTCATGCAGGTTGGCGTTCAATCCCCGACCGTCCAAGTGGTTGGGCACCATTCCTTTCCCCCGTTCCATCCCAAATCCTTATCCTGACCCCTTTCCCAGTGCTATATATAGTCGTAATGGCTTGGCGTTTTCACCCTGATAATTCCCTTCCCTTCCCTTGGGATTGATTGATTGATAAAGATTAAGCCACCCAAGAGGTGGCACCATTTGGTCACCATTTGGTCAGGGAGACATCTCCCGTCAGGTAGGGTGCAGTTGCGCCTCCACAGATCTCCAGTATCATCTTTTGATACTGGTAATGGCTTAAAAGGGCCACCACTTACGGGCTATTCATGCCCGTGCCACCTCTTGGGTGGCTTAATCTTCATCAATCATCAATCAATCAAGAGGTGGCACGGGCATGAATAGCCCGTAAGTGGTACAATTTTTTTCCGTAATTCTTTTCATTATTCTGAGGTTGCATTTAATCATCAAGCTGTTATCGCGGGGGAGGATACTGCTTCACAGTCTTTATGAGGGTGTCCAGCTGCTGGACACCTTTGTTGACCAGGAGAGTGGCTGTGTTGATGGCTTCAGGGTGGCCCCTGCAAGATTCAGGAACTCTTAAAGCTCTTCTAAGGTCGTTGGTTGCTTCACATTCCAGAAGATTGTGAGGTAATGGCTTTTCTGTGACAGTTTGGCAGAAGATGCACTCTCTCTGTCGGGGTTCACCAATCTCCCAGTTGCATCTGTAACCTAGACGTAGTCTATATAACCTAACTGCTATTTCCCTGTGGATTCCTTTTGGGATATTTAACCTTTCTAATTTGGTTGCCTGAAGATACCATGTTGCAGAGGGCGAACCTTCAGCTATTCTCTGGTGTAGGTAGGCTTTGTTGAGGTGTGAGAGCTTTTTGGTGATGATGTTTGTTATGTTCTCTAGGCTGGGTTGAATTGTTTTATCTATCACTGGATGACGAGTTGCCAGTTTAGCAATTTCATCAGCTTTTTCATTTAATGGGATTCCAATATGGGATGGGATCCAGTTCAAGGTTATGTTGAGTCCTTTGCCTTTAGCGACTGCTCCAAGATACAAAATGGTGGTAATTATTTCCACGTTATCTTTCCACTGTTTTTGTCCTAGTATTTGAAGTGCAGCTTTTGAGTCTGTGTGTATGATTGCATTTTGAGTGTTTTGTGCAATCACATGCAAATGCCTGTTGTATGGCAAACAGCTCAGTTTGGGTTGATGATACTAGTCCTCCCAGTCTCCAATATGCCTGTATGCTGGCCGTGCAAAGAGCAGCACCAGCACTCTCATATTCTGTGTCCACCGATCCGTCTGTGAAGATGTGGGTGGCTCCTGCTACTGCAATGCTATACATTTGCTCTTCTATTATGCGCCTAAGGATTGTCGGTTGACCTCTGGTTTCCCTCTAAAGAACCCAGAGTCGTAACACTCCTCCCCCCTTCAGAGAAAAAAATGTGATTACTAGAATAGTAGTCATATTTTTTTGTAAGAGTATACAGAATAAAATGGACATCCATGACATAATAGAAAATCAACCAAACAACAATTTCTCTGTCAAAAAAAAAAATACAAGGGAATTCTCTGAAAGAAAAAACATACACAAAACAAAAAAACAAAAACAAAAGGAAGTAAATAAATTGGACACGGATATTTAATGTCACAGGAGAACCTAAAAAAAATAACTAAAGCATGACATTTGGTATGGCTTCCTGTGGCTCAGATGAATGTTACTCAGGCAAGCGGGACAGAGCGTCGGCTATCACATTGAGCCGGCCCGGTAGGTGGATAATAGATAGATTAAAGTCCAGTAGGTACAATGCCCACCTGAGGATGCGCATATTTTTCTGCTTCATCTGATTCATGAAAACTAATGGGTTATGGTCCGTGTACACTTCCACTATATTACCTGTGAGGTAAACTTCGAACTTTTTGCAAGTTAGCACTAGCGCCAACGCCTCTTTTTCTATCACCAAATAATTGCGCTGCGCCTTGTCAAATTTCACAGAGTATAATATACTGGGTGTTCCACTTTATCATCCCCAGTTTGCAACAACACTGCACCAGCACCCGAGTCAGACGCGTCAACGAGCACCAGAAATAAATATCTCTTTGATATCCCCAGGGTCAAACTTAATCTGTGTAAACACTCTATGCAAATTAAGGACCTAGTCTATGGAANCCTGGCTGACTTTAAAGCCCTGGGGTTTTACTAATTCCAATCACAAGTAATTTTAATTTGTGCGTGCCAGCTGCATTTGCACAGCACAACAAAGAAATTCTCTGTTTGTTCTGTTTATAACCACCTGAAGGATCGTCCTCACCACTATGAGCCATCGTTTCTGTGGGAAGCATACGCCAGTACAAACCTGTCTCATCAGCATTATAAATTTGCTCTGGAGATAAATTTGTTTCTGCACCATCTCCGCAAATTTACTAACATACTCATCAGCACCAACAATATCAGCAGATTGTCTTTCACCATGCACTTTAATAAACCTAATGCCATGACGGGTTTTAAAACTTCTGAGCCATCCATCACTGTATACACACTTTTGAGTAATTTTCATTGCTTGGTGAAATTCACGCGCCTTTTCCACGAGCAGCCAGCCTGCCACTGGCTTCTTCGTCACCTCACGTCTCTGTTTGTACCACTCCCACACTGCGTTATCAACACTCTCCACCTTTGCTTTACTTACTACCTTTCTATTTCGTATTGCTTTATCACTTTCACTTCTAGAGAAATAGTCAAAAATGATAGGTTTAGCCTTAAGAAGATCAAAAACAGTACTTTTACTAATGCCATATTCAGCGCACACGACACTTCTCGGGACACCGCTCTCCACCTTCTTAATTATTTCAACTTTCTTCTCAAAGGTCATCACTGACCTCTTTCTTTTACATAACCCGCTTGTAGATGCTTTCACTGACACAATGCGTGCATTTGGAGTCGACATGGTGCACGGATGTTCCTTGATTTTGCTGATATGTAAAACAAAGTCACGGAATGAACACTCCAGTCTCGTGACAAATTCAAACAATGGGAACAATAGGCCGTGAGTCTGTGACGTCACAGGGTAGCAGGCGGCGCCCGACACGGTCAGTGAGCAAACTAAACCATCTCCCTCCCACCCACCACCCACCCACCCACCATCACGGGCCGGCACGACGCTTGGCTGACCGCTTCCTCACCCGAACTTGGTTCGTGTAGGGTAACCCCAACATCGGCCGGCGTGAAGCTTGGCGGACTACTTCCTACCCGAACTTAGTTCGTGTAGCGTGACTCCCAACACCAATCGGGAAACTGGAAGTTTCGGATAACTCAAGTTCGGGAACCAAGTGGTGCTCTGTATAATAATTACTTAAATGTTCAAAATGCAAAAAATCACCACAAAAGTGAAATTTCTTATAAGCGCGATCATCACTAAGTGGGCAGCTGTAGTAAACTGAGGCAGGTCGGCCGCGTGACCGGGAACCACGCGCTCGGTCGACCCGAACGTGTACGAACAAATATCATTAGTCGATGACACCATCAGCTGTCGAGTCGCATTTTTTGATGAAATTTACATCGTAACTCAAAATTATCGTAAGAAGGGGCAATCGTAAGTCGAGGTGCCACTGTATATTTTGACATTTTTAGGTGATGCTGTGGTCACAAGCTGAACAGCAGTGCTGTGCGCTCATGGTGCGTGCGTCAGCCTTGGTGGCTCGCTCAATACTGAAGCTCTCACACCCAGGAATGTTGGTCACAATTTCTTTTCTTGGTGGCATCTATCAACTATCGGTCGTGGCTGCACTATAGCTGCCCCTATCCCACGCGGGGCATTTAAATTAAGGCGCTAGACATGAAAACAGCTATTAATGTATTGCGCGGTTTCGGTTTTGTTACTGAAATCACCTATAGATGTATTGCGCGGTTTAAGGGTTAAGTCACTGCACATCCTCTCATGTGTATTTTATATATATAAAACGCTGAACTGTAATGTCAATCCTGACCTTAAAAGCTTCCTAGAAGGTTGTAACAGAACCCATGAGCACCACACCAGAAACAAATGCCTATTTGATATTCCAAGAGTACAACTTAATCAAACTAGAAATGCTCTACAAATCAAGGGACCCAGAATGTGGAATGACCTTCCCAATCATGTTAAAGACTGTACCTCTCCCAACCAGTTTAAGAAAAAAACTAAGTACTACCTAATTAACTCCATGTAACCTGCCTTACCAATAAATATCAACCCATGTCTACTATTTTAAACAATGCTGTTTGTTGACCAAATTGTATATTTGTTATTTTTCTGCCATGTTCCCCCCCTTTTATTTATTTTTGATTTTCTCAACACAATTTATACTTTAATCTCGATTTGTCTTAAGTTTTAGTCTTAGTGTTTTTCCTGCCCGAAACGCTTTGCGTAATAGTGGCTTTAGGCATTGTATGTACTGTTTCTGATATAAGGAAACAAAAAGAAAAATACCTGAAATACATTTCAACCAGTGAGAGTGAAGGTGCAAGCACTAGCAGAGGGTGTGGTAGAAGAACTTTGAAAACTTCGACGCATGTACAGTTGGATGAGGATTTAGAATAGCGATTATTCACAACCTTTATTATATAAATATATCACATACACACTATTGAATAATATTACTGCAAAAAAATTAGAAAAAATCAATCAGAGACATTGAAATAATTAAGTGATAATATCTTTGTGGCAACTCCCACCTGTCAGCGCGGGTGTCACTAGGCTCTGACGACCGACCGCTCTGTCAGCGCCCAATTTTTACCAGACTTCCTCGGTCTATTGCGCCCAAAATATGTCACCTATCTTGAGGTTATCGTGAGATAATTTCGGGGCTTTAATGTCCCCGCGGCCCGGTCCTCGACCAGGCCTCCACCCCCAGGAAGCAGCCCGTGACAGCTGACTAACACCCAGGTACCTATTTTACTGCTAGGTAACAGGGGCATAGGGTGAAAGAAACTTTGCCCATTGTTTCTCGCCAGCGCCTGGGATCGAACCCAGGACCACAGGATCACAAGTCCAGTGTGCTGTCCGCTCGGCCGACCTGTTCCTACGATTTTTTTTTTTCCCGTGCTCATGGAACACAAATTAACATTTTTAGGAGATCTCAATACCAACTTAGTGGTTCGTTATGGTGAACAAAAATGCAGATACTTATATATAATGTGTGTATAGAGTGTAATAACAGCAAAACTATGTTTATTGTTTTATGAACATTATAATTGAATCACTAATATGCACACCATACTTTTGAGTAAAGCAATTATTCGCCACTTTTATTATATAAATATATCACAATACACACTATTGAATAATATTACTGCAAAAAACTAAGAAAAAATCAATCAGAGACATTGAAATAATTAAGTGATATTATCTTTGTGGCAACTCCCACCTGTCAGCTCGGGTGACGCTGACCGCCTCTGACAACCGCTCTGTCAACGCCCACTTTTTGCCAGACTTCCTTGGTCTATTGTGCCCAAAATATGTCACCCACGATTTTATTTTTTATTTTTCCCGTGCTCAGGGAACACAAATTATTTTTAGAAGACGAAATAATTTAGTAAAAAAAAAAAATTCTGATGCTCCTAGGGGGTAAATCACCTCAGGAGCCCGTTAGCAGATTAACTCCGTCAAAACGCTAGGGGCTCCAAATGGTAATGCACAACCCCCAGGCGCAACCACAAAAAAAAAATCCCAGACAAATTCCTTTCGTCTTAGAGAGATTAGTTTATTTGTATCCCTGATCACGGAACAAAATAACAAAAAAACTCGATAGGTAGCAGTATTTTAGGCGGCACGCAGTCTGGCGGTAGGGAAGATGGTGGCAAAAAGTAGGGGCGTTGGCAGAGCTTTCGCCAGAGGAGGTCTACTCCACCCGATCTGTCAGGTGGCAGTTGCCACCAATATATTATTTCCTAATTATTTTCAATGGCTCTGATTGATTTTTTCCTTAGTTTTTTTGCAGTAATATTCTTCATTAGTGAATGTGGTATATTTATATAAAATGTGTGAACCATCGCTGTACTCAAAATTATGGTGTGTGCATATTATTGATTCAAATATTACGTTCATAAAACAATATACAAATACGCTGACGTTGCTGTCTGTTACACTACTATACACAGGTATATATATCAGTATCTGCATGTTTTGTTCACCATAACGACTACTAAGTTGGTCTGTGTGAGATCAAAAAGTCTACTAACGAGCGAGTGGCCGCCACACCCCAGCGAGCCACTAACGGCACTCCCGTACTCCCTCAACAACAACCTCAGTCACTCCTCATTACCTCCCCCAATACTTGTTTTTTTTGCATTTATTCACTATACACAGACGTTATATATACGTATTAACATGTTTTGTTCACCATAACATAGTACATTTAAGCTTGTATGGTGGGTAAACGCACAAAGACGTAGCTACTCCACATCCAGCTGATCGGCGGCCACCCAAAAGGCCACACACCTAATATTTCTCTAACAACTATATTGGTTGTGTGTTATTAGACTATATACACACATTATATATAGTATCTACCTGCATTTTATTCACTCATACTTGTACAATAAGCTGAGTAATAGGGCCACAAAAGACCCTTTGTGGTCCACACAGTAAACAACACGTAATTCCTTCAGACGACGCTACCTCACTTCACCGCTCTGTGCGGGGAGGTGGCGGCTCACCATACCTACATCCTCTCGCTAGTAGTTCTCACACTCATACACCCTTAATTTAAGTATCGACATTTTGTGGTTCACCATGACGACCACCTAACGCTTGGTCAAATTGTCTGAATGCATATCAAAATAAAATGTGCAGCCACAACACGGTCTAAATACAACGCCAATACCTCCTCCACAGGCCGTACTCCTCCCTCCATTGAGCACAGCTCTAAAAGCTAATCTCCCACAATCAATCTGTTATCAGATCCTGGTCAAGTTTTAAATATCAAAGTCAGGGGGACTTCCAAGTAATAACCTTAATCACTTGCTGGACTAAAGAGCAGTATCACTTATATTTTGTCATTTGTATGCGATGCCTATGCTGTTGTCACAAGCTGAACATCGGTGCTGTGAGCTCCGTGCTACGTGACACCACCTTGGTCTGGCACAAATACTGACGCTCTCCCCCACTCTCAAAAATGTGGGCTGGATTTTTTTCTAGTGGGATCTGCATATCCCAGTCGTGAGCTTACATAATTGCTGCCACCTATACCCCGGCGGAGGTGTATTTAAATTAATAGCGCGTGTGCAGACCACGAAATCATAATATAATGCTGTGCGCGATATACGGTTTTGTCACTGAATATCATTTATATATGAATGCGCGGGAAAGGTTGAGGGTTAAAAGGGTTTAGAACTACATTTTTTGTCCAAATACTTTATAGCTTACGATAAAATTTATACATGCCGATGAAACTGGGGCTGTATTGGAGGAGTTCACCAGAAAAAACTTTAGCTATGAGGAGTGAGGGTTGCGTTCCAGGGATTAAGGTCAACAAGGACAGGCCCTCGGCCATGTGTGCGAATGCCGACGGCAAAGACAGAATCACGTGTGCAATTGGTGGCAAATCAAGAAACCAATAGCCTTGCAAAAGTCGGCTTAAACAGACTGACTGATGAATAATTTATACCCTCAAAGAATTCATGGTTTACACAGATACTTTCTTTTCTGGTTTCATGACAGTGTTCTGCAGGGAAAATTATGACATATCAGCTTAAGACTCAAAAGTAAAGGCCAAGCTAAGGTAGGGCCTTTTGCATGATATTCTTGCGAATGCGCCCCTACCACAACCCCACAATTACACGTTAACCTCACAGGAATAGCGCAAAGATACCCGATGTATGGCCCACTCTAAAACTCACTAATACACCTTCATCATCCACCATATGATCAGGGAGTTAAATCATTGCCACAGAAGAAGATTTGGTACACCAGAAAAGATCTAACGAAGTTTGGGTATTTTCCCCTTCCGAAAGAATGTGGAAGCTCGATTGGATAACCAGGCTAAAGAAACCCTTTAGAAATTTGAAGAACCACAATATCAATAAACCCTCTATAAATGGGCCAAGGTGTGGAGTGAAATAAATGAATCGACTTTAGAAGAATTTCAGGAAAAAACCCCCCAAAAATCTAAGGTCAACAATGTGGAGGATGAAGAAATTAATTTTGAAGGATTTACAGAGGAAGTCCATGGAATATTCAGAAATGCTGGCGAAAACTTAGAAATACAGGATGTGGTTGATTGGCTTAAAAAAGATGCTAATGACCCAGGATAAGGTGTGATGAGTGAAGAAGAAATTCTCCAGTCTATTACTAGTGAGGTCGACAAAGAGGAGCAGGATGAAGAAGGCAGTGAAAAACCACCACATACAAACAAAAACAGGCGCGTTATGTGGTTGGTTGACTCAGCCTCAGTGTCCTCTGTTGACCATGTTAATTAATTTTCTTTAGGGGGGATCACAATTGAACTCATACATGGTGCACCAAAGTTGTGAGTACAAAGCAGGTCCGTAGCTATCGGTACTCGTTGAAGCAGAATCCTAAAGAACATTGAGTCAATCAAATAGGATCCATGAACACAAATATAGGTAAACTGATCGTAATTACTGGGTGGCAAGAAAAAGTCAGCAAAGCGCCATTCAATGCCGCCGAGGTGTACGGCAAGCCACGCGTGCTCGGGTTTCAGCTGAAGGGTAGGCGTTCACAGTGGGCAGAGTTCCAAGCGCCTTCAACGCAGTATATGTCTTCGAGTGCAACTGGCGCAAGTCAACAGTAACTTCTAGGCGTTAATGGTGAACTTGTTACAGTAATTGTTCGTGTTCAAATATTTTAGTGTTGTGTTAGCATATACGGGAGATGGGTGTATCGTTTAAAATCGTCAAGAATTGTCGTTTACTTTGCAAGATGTGGAGGGTCCTTGGTGGTCATAAACAGAAATCACTAAGCTGGCATCAACAAGAAACGACACACAACAAGTTCAATTTGGAGATTTCTACGCTAAATAGTTTAGTTTATTGTGTATTTTGGCACGTAGCAATTCAGATATATGTGTTGTGTGGGAATGGTGGGTACTTAAAACAATGCAATCCTGGAATTGTCCGGTGCAGTGTGTGTGGCCTCAGACGTGTGAAAAGTAATATTAAGTTCGAAACATGGTTTGTATTATCAGCTGGGTCGCTTATGCCCATAGTATGGTCCCGCGATTAAGCGGCATGATTCTGTAGTTAAGATACATGTATCGTCTGATCACGGGAAACAAAAAAAAAATATTTTATGTGATATACTTTAGCCACGATGGAGCTAGGAAGTTGAGCAAATTATTCGGCGCTGAGCGATGGAAGACGTTCGGGGTCAGTACACAGCTCCACCACCTCGTTGAGGCACAGTGCAGGTGCACACGCAGCGAATCTAACCATAGTTTTCCAACCACTATATTGAATGTTCCATTTGTTTCTTTCATCTGGTCATTTTTATATTGCTGTAATAATTAGTTCAAAAGTGTGGACATTTATATAGATCAAAGTGGTGGAACACTCGCTATGAAACTCGAAATTATGGTGTGCTACCCCACAACAAATATATGTTGACAAATGTATTTATAGTCTAACGGATCAATAAAAATGTGTTTTTGTTGTTTTCCCACGATACAACACACAACACCATCGTGTATATGCCCATCCTACATAAATTCGTTCACAAGGCCCTAAACCGAAAACCACTATATGTATGTGAGCACCAAAAAACCGAGCGAGCTATGAGCCCAACACAACCCCATCTCATAGCCCGTGCCTCTACACTCCTCCAACACCTTACCCACATAACCACATTCCTCAGCCCATCATACTGGTATTGTTTTAGAATACACTATTTACAACACATTATGTATCAGTATCTACAGTTTTCATTACACCCGTAATATACAAACAACTTAAGCTGACCATTCGATTTCCACAACCAGCACAAGGTGTCCAACCCAACCACTAGCATGACAGAATCAGAAAGCAACTAGCCGAATAACTACAGCCCACCCTCTTCTCACCTAAACAGACTCATAATACAAAAGATACCGCAACCTATTGCTGTTATTACACTATATTCCACATGTTTTATTACTAGAATATCTACATCGGTGTGTCCACATAAGCGAAACACACTGAGCGAGTCTTGGTGGAGACTCCCAACAAAGGTGGCTTGCCCCACACGACACCCAACACACACACCCAGCACAGTGATTCGACAAGCACCAGGCCAACCCATGCGACTACATTGATAAGGCTCTTATCACTACCATCCCTCATCTAAATCCTCATACCACCATACAATGCACAGCCTAATTATCACAACAATCCTAATATTATCAGAATCCTGGTCATTAAATCCTAAATTTGAAAAATTGACCACAAGCCAACTATACATAGTCAATGTAGTAAAAAAGGGCACAACATAAGAAGCATACATCATAGCATTTGTAAGTTCCAGATGGTATGCAAAGGAAATATGCTGTGGGGCATGAACCTGAGTATAGCGTCTACGCCTAATCCAACTGTCTTAACATCTTGAACCAAAGCATTGAGATATCACTGAAGTATTTTGAACATTGTTACCAGGTCATTATCATCCCATCCCATCAACACTAGAGCTCACTAAATCTGTAATATTAATCAAGGTGTTTAAATACACATACCGCAATTTTAACATATCCCAAGTAACTATAGTTAGACACAGTTATTAGGCATGCAACATATCTCTGGTTACATCCAAGCTGAAAGTCAATGGTATGCTGTGTAGCCTCAGGCTGATATATACTCTCACCTTAGTTCCTTCACAGTTAATTAATCCAT